>JAULAV010005056.1:0-37234 GCA_030789695.1 Scilla litardierei | reverse complement strand
AGCTCACCTTATTCTATCCATCCTGGAGGCACCAAAATGTATCGTGATCTGCGACAACATTTTTTGGCACGACATGAAGCGTAGTGTGGCTAGAAGTGTAGCTTCATGTATGACATGTCAGTAAGTCAAGGCCGAGCATCAGAGAACGACAGGACTTCTGCAGCCCCTCCTAATTCCAGAGTGGAAATGGCAGCATGTGATTATGGATTTTGTAACTGGCTTACCTCGGACTTCTCGAGGACATAATGCTATTTGGGTAATCGTTGACCGATTTACCAAATCAGCTCACTTCATACCTTTTCGAGTTGGCCAGTCAACAGACCATCTTGCTAAGAGATATATGGAGGAAATTGTGAGGCTTCACGGAGTACCTGTAAGCATAGTCTCCGGCCGTGACACAAGGTTTACGTCTCATTTTTGGAGAAGTCTGCAGGCTAGCTTGGGAACTCAACTGAATTTCAGCACTGCATACCATCCACAGATAGACGGTCAGTCAGAGAGGACAATTCAGATTCTAGAAGATATGCTGAGGGCGTGCATGCTGGATTTCAAGGGTTCTTGGGACGACCATCTACATCTGGTAGAGTTCGCCTACAATAACAGTTATCAAGCCAGCATAGGCATGGCACCATTTGCAGCCTTGTATGGAAGAAAGTGCCGATCTCCTCTCAGTTGGGATGATGTTGGAGATCGCGAATTATTGGGGCCGGATATGGTCGCTGAAACCATAGATGTTGTGAGAGTCGTCAGAGACAATCTTAGCATAGCTCAGGACCGTTACAAGCACTGGGCAGATGCAAAGAGTTGACACTTGGAATTTCAACCAGGAGAGTTGGTATTCTTGAAGATCTCGCCGACACGAGGGTTGATTCGTTTCGGAAGACGTGGGAAGTTGAGCCCAAGATATATCGGACCTTTTGAAGTTCTGGCTCGTGTGGGAGAAGTGGCTTACAGAATTGCCTTACCAGCATCTCTTGAGGAAGTGCATAATGTGTTTCATATATCGCAATTCAGGAGATGTGTTGGAAATCCTGATCATGTCGTTGACTTCTCTGAGATCGAAGTGCGACCAGACTTGACTTATGGTCAGCAACCTGTAGCCATTCTAGACCGGAGACAGAAGACGCTGAGGAAAAAGTCGATCAATCTAGTGAGGGTTATGTGGCACCGAGAGTCACCAGGGGAGTCTACCTGGGAACTCGAGGATGAGATGAGAGAGAAATACCCTCACTTGTTTGTCTGATGTAATTTTGTTTTGTATGTGATATGATGTATAGAAAGTTTTCTCCCTTAATTTGAAATTCCGAGGACGGAATTTATTTTAAGGGGGGTAGGATGTAATGACCCTAATTTATATATACGCGTATTTGTACGTATTACGTCTGTATATTTTTGGGAAGTATGCCTATATTTTTCTTTTAATTATTTGGTGTAGGAATTTATTTTAACAGATTTTAAACTCACTACTTGAATTTAGTAAATGAGAGTATTTGGAGAAATACATGTATTTGGAGTGTATGAAGTATTTCTACATATATTTTGATTTTCTTAAAATACAAAAATCATGATTTTTATTACCATGACAACACACCATGGTATGTGTCATGTTATTAGTAATAAGAGGACACATGGCTTATTAGGTGTACGAATGAGAGGGATTTAGGGGTTCTAAAATCTATGCATGAAAACAACAAAACCAAAAAAATAGAAAAGAAAAACTCTCATTTTCCCTTCTCTCCCTCACTCCCTAATTCTGGCCAAAAAAATTAGCATGCTCTTTTCTTTCATTTTCCTTCATCTTCTTCCTTAAGACATACTTCTAATTAGCTCCCCTCTTCAACATCTAAAAAGCCCCAAAATTCCTTTTCATTCCAACACCAAGAACTAGCCAAAATAGCCTAAAAATACTACTTTTTGGGAGATCAAATTGGAGCTTTGAAGAAGGAGGCTCAAGTGTCATCAAGGACTAAGAAGGGCCCAAGATCATATTTGGAGGACTTTTTACAAGGTAGGAACTCTAATCACATAGTAGAGTTTGGTTTAGGATTGGTTTTCTCATTAATTTAGTAAATGTAACAATTTGATGTTAAAATTATGTTGAGTTTCATATGTGGAGTTAGTAGGAATCTCAAATCCACTTAGTAGGATACCCATCTCCACCTTGGAGTTCACTTGCATGCATGTTTGCTTGGAAAAACTTATCTTTTGTGTTCATGAATCTGTTCTGAAATTTCCAGCAGTTTTAGCCTCTGTTAAAACAGGCATATCTCCCAACCTAGATCAAAATAAAATCTGAAATAAATATATTCATGTAGATCTCGAAATCCTACCCTAAAATCATATAATATATGATATATGTTCAATTCGTAAACTAGGAGAAATGGAGCTTTTTCTGCAACATGTCGAAATTCTGGCAGTTTTGACATCCTGCACTAAAATGGTGATTACCACCTCTTAACTTGATGAAATTAGGTGTTTTAGGATATTTTAGACAACTACTCTTCAAGATACACAATACCATATTTTTTATTTTACCCAGATCTGATTGTAAATAGGATTAAATCACTGATTAAGTTGATGCAATGTTTCTGTTTTTCTGCAGAATTGCCATCTTTTACTAATTTGATCACAATAAATCACACATGTCATATTATTTTCTGAAATTTGGTGTGGTGATGCAAAACTGTCATACCTGCAACTTTGCAGCTTTAAGTTTTCCTAAATTCTAACTATAAATGCCTTTAATCTGGCCTTCAATCTGACTGATTGTGCATTTCCAGTAACCTGAAATGGTTTGGGTGATGTTGTACTATGTGTACATGTTCATATTACCTCTCTTATGCCTATGTATTTTATTACCTGAACTAATTGGCCATTATACCATATACTTGTCGAATCACTAGTTGTGTGGTTACATAAGATGATCGGTTTGTTGTGGAATATGAAATGTGGAAAGGAAAGAGAGGTGGGAAGATGGAGAACATGAAGGAAATGGATAATTTGACTATGGAAACATTTCTCTTATGTTGCTTTTCGTATATTCTTGGTTGTGGTTCTTTTACCCCAATTGCTCATGTGTTTCATTTTATCTCACATGAAATTGATATAAGGAAAATGATTAAGTCCTCCCCAGAGGAGGGTGACACGGGGTTTGGGGGAAACACGGGTAAATTGTAGGTGTTAAGAAGCGGACACGATATGATTTCTCACTCGCTTCGTCACTCCCGGAAGGGGGAGTTGACTAGAGTTAGAGAGGCCGCCGGTGCGCTCGTGACGCACCTGGACGGTAATTGATGGGTTTCTCCGTTTGACCCACAGAAAAACCGAGATGATTCTCACTCTGGTACCTTGTCCAGTCGGGTACGGAGTTACGAGAGGCCCCTCCAGTGCTCGTGTCACTGGAGTGGTACCACTTTTCACCCGCCCTGGGTGAAGTCCGCTCTCTTAGCAGCCTATGGTTTATCCAGGTTCCAAATACAGAATAACCATTTAATTTATTTAACTTAATCGTTTATTACTTCAGTCTTGTTCACTGTTGTTTACTTTCAGCACTGGTACTCTGTTTTTAATTTCTGCGTAATATGTGATGACATGACACCTGTAGTTAGTTAGTTAGTTAGGGAAACCAGTTCTAAACTGGGTTCTACTAGGGTGATTAGGAATTCCTACTCGGTCACGCGTTGACGTGTCCCATCCCGTGGTTTACAGGTGCGAGTCCCGAGCAATCTTCGGGTGTTCAGGAGCCAGAGGTCAGTGCCAGTGCTACCGAGGTAGAGCCTTCAGGAGACTTTGTACTGTTAGATTACCCGGGGTTAGACTAGTGCGTGCGTTGTACCGGGTGTGTACTTTTGTACTTTTGGGCTGGGGGTTTCTCTTTTGTTGTACCCGCTTTTTGTACCCCCGTTGTACAGCTGATGTATGTATGTATGTATATGGACTTATGTAATGTAATGTAACTTCAGTGTTGATGTATTTACTTTTCAGTACTGCGTTTTTATTTCTGTTGGAGCACTTTTCTTTCTATGTGTACTATTCCAGTGTTATTGCAGTGGCCTGCTAATTTATTTCATAATCTACCACAAAAAAAATGCCTAGTAGTATTTAGATAAGAGGGCTCGAAGCCTGAGTCTGAATACTACGGCGACCTCGTCAGCTACGCCCCCGTACTTGGGTGAGCGGGGCGTGACAACCCCGGTTGTTGTGGCATGTGCATGGGCAACGGCAAGCTATACGCATGGTATTGTTGAAATGGAAGTGGAGAACCCCCACCTTGGTAGCTAGCCTGTGGCAATTGATACTCACTTGGCCGACGCAGCATTGGCCTACCAAGTAAAGGATCATGCCTCCTTCCTTCCTCGGCCCACTGTGTATAGTAAGCCGGGTCGTAATATGCATGCATAGGAGGCATAGGATCACTCCCCTGCCCTTCATGCGAAGACCCATCCATGCCTACAAAATTATTATTTTCACAATAACAGAATATTTGAAACAATGACATGAAACCACAAATATTTATTGAAATAAACATCATCTAACATACTACTGTCAACCACATATCATCACACTCCTAGTCATTACAAATAAATTAAACAGATAAAAGCATTATAATGTCACCACGCCTCATGCAACACTGTGCATATCAAACAATTAGATCCTACTGTTATACAAATCATTCAAAGTAACATAATTACCTAAAATTATTCAGTACACACTTCCATTATAGCCCACGTTCTGTCGTGTTTCCATTGTTATGCAGGTTACAGTAGTCAACCCACATGTCCCACGCTATCTGTTCCCTTCGACTTTTCCACTGATCCCTTTGGGAAGTCTGTTCACGTATGGGCAACTGTTGGGAAAGATCCATAATCGAGTCATCCGGCTCATCCATCACATCCCCATCCTCATCAATCTCATCTACTTCCTCAAGTAACTGTGGGTCATGAGGATCGACAATCTGGATATAATTATGCAACACTGTGCAAGCAAGGACGGTTTCGACCTGAGATTTGAATGGATAATGAGGCTTTGCCGTCAAAATTTTAAACTTGTTCTTTAGAATGCCAAAAGTTGACTCGATTTTTGTTCTCAATGAAGAATGTCTTAGGTTGAACAGCTCTCTGCGATTTCTAGGCACTCTATCAGTATGGTCCTTCAGATGGTATCTAATGCCCCTGTATGGCGATATGAAACCAGGCATTGTTGTATACCCAGCATCGCATAAGTAATATTTACCTACAACCGAAAAATAAAACCCTATTTATTTTCACATGGTTGCATACTTAAGTAAAAAAGATATTTACGTCAGATTTTGCATATTACCCTCATACACGCGAAGCCCTTGGGGTGGGGGTAAGGACAACACATCTTTAAGGACCGTGAAATCATTCGCAGATCCTTCCCACCCGGCCATTACGTAGGTGAATCTTTTGTTAGGTGTTACAGCTGCAAGCACATTTTGTGTAACCCCTTTACGTCCTCTAAAGCGTGGTACGAGTTTGGCAGGCAGCATGGCATCTATGTGTGTTCCATCAATCATACCAATGCAATCCTACACCGTAAACATTAAAGGTCACTTTATCCATAACCATACATCATCTAACGCCAAAGCCAGATATTCAGTAAAAACTGACCTTGAAATACGGGAACCAATTAGGATTATTAAGTATCTCTGCTGGTGTCTCATTAGCTGCTTGCTTCATGAACCTATCACGAATGGTACATACTGCATACATAACTTTGTTAAAGTAATTGCTAACCGTCGCCCCGGCCCTTATAAAATCAACTTGCATCACTCTGTTTTTTGACTTGTGCCCTACGATGTGCAGAAACATTGCCAACTGCTCCTCGATTGACACATGTTTACTGTCTTTGAGACTACCGCCTTCTCGCATTAAAGTAGCAAGATTCAGAAAAGCCCCTCTTCGCATTCTTAAGTAGTGTAAACAACTACTTTCAGAACCATATAGAATTCGACGCATGTGTGATTTTCTATGTAAATCACGCAAAGATGAAGGCTCCCTAGGTACATGTGGAGCACTATCGTCATCGTATAACTCCTGGAATACGATGGTAAACATGACAGTAGCTGCGGCCGATGCACCCAATGAAAGAACCGGACTTTCTCCACTTTCCTCCATCATCCCCTTAATTGCATCAGACATTTATTCAATCATACGTTGTACAAGGCAAATACAGTTATAATATAATAGTGCAATTTACATATAAACAGAACAACTTGCAAATTGATACGTCATCACTAATTTGCTAACATAATAATGCTGCATAAATATAAAAACCAATTTACATGTGACATCACAGATTGTATACTAGCTACATGTAAACATATACCATCGACTTTATAAATTTAACGCCAACTTATTCATCCCGCACCATTCATGTCCAATCCGAATGAATCCGTAATTAATTGCCCTCAGATTAAGCTATTAATTTACTTTGGTGGTTTCTTGACATACGTCAAGCATACCCTACCAAATTACCAACTCCCGAACCCCTTATACACACTGCACTTGCCTCATCATTGGGCTCGTTTAAGTAGGGTTCATATATTTACGAAATATTTCCCACAGTAGCTCCCGACTGTAACAACATATATTACTTTGGCACCTCGTAGTATTTCTGGTATGGTAGCCAAATGCAGCATCGATTACCGTCAAGCCAACATAATTTATTTCATCTCATCACTGAAACATGATCAAACATATACATTGATTGCATTTCATGCTTCAAACATTAAAATCGTATACCCTCACAACTTGCACATCTTTCCCACTGATTCAATCATTACCCCCGAGCCCTCCGAATTGCAACATACATTATGTTAATTTTTCAATCCATCAATTTATCCACACTTTGTGTGTATCATCATGGGGCAATTATTGCAATATAACCGACATAATTACGGATTCATTGGGATTGAAATTGCTTGGTGGACTGTATGGCATCGATCTTGCCTTCCCGTATGGGTTGTGGAAAATAATATATACCCCCCACAGGTTGCAAGAAATCATATTCGAACTATATCAGTCTATAATCATTCACCCAAGCATTTTCAGTTATAAATCGAAGAATATCCTACTCATTCAGCACAGCACATCCACAACTTCACCCTAAAATCAAGCCCAAGTTGACAAATAGTGCTTGAAATGAGAAGAGAGCTGTTATACCTCAGTGATCAGAGCTGATCGAGGAGAAAATATGTAGCGCAGTCCCAGAAATACCTCAGATCCAGTAGATGATCAACCCGCAAACAACCATGCAGCACAGCCACAGCCTCGCCTTTCGTCCAAATCCCAACCCCAAAACCCTAGATTCAGCTTTACAGAGGCAAAGAAGCAGATCTCGCAACACTGGCTTCAGATCTAGCAAGAAACCCCCAAAAACCCCATCTTTTCCTCCGTTTAGGGTTGACAAACCTCAAAAATTTCCGACCGTTGAAGGAGCCGTTGGGGTCGTGGGATATGGAGAGGCTGCTGGGGCTGTGGAGATGGGTGATCGGAAGCACGAGGGATCCACGTAAACGAGAGTCACAGCTGCAATCGCCGGAAAAACCGGAGATTTCGCTCTCCTTCTTGTTGAAGCCATGGCGACGAGATCAGCTGCGAAAGCAGCGGGCGTAGGCGAACACGAGTTGGGAAAGTGAAGCGTGAAAGTGGGCTACAGTTGCCCAAATAGTGAAAAAGCCCAACTTTCACAGCCACTTGACCCAAACGAACATGCCCTCACTCTCTCGCTCCCCTCACACGCTCGTCGTCTGAATCACGTTAACCGTAGCCGCGTACGGTATGAATACGACGTTCCCGCCAATTAACTCTTCAATTTAAACCCACCAACAAACCAAAGAAGAAGTTGCGCGCACACACTCAAATGTACTCTCGCTCCCTGTACTTGTCCCTCGTCTCCTCCTCCTCCACCTCCGTCTCCCACCTCCACCAGATCCTCGCCCATTCCATCCTCTCCGGCCACCATTCCGACCTCCTCCTCTCTACTCACCTCCTCAATCGCCTCTCTTCTCTCTCCCCTGCCTCTTCCTCTGTTTCCTTCGCCCTCTCTCTCTTCGCCTCCGTCCCCTCCCCCGATCTCTTCCTCTTCAACGCCCTCCTCCGCTCCCTTCCCCCTTCCCTCTCCCTCTCCCTCCTCTCTTCTCACCCCCACCTCACTCCCAACAACTTCACCTTCTCTTTCCTCTTCTCCTCCCTTGCCTCATCCTCACCCTCCCCCTCTTCCTTCCTTCCGCATTCCCTTGTCCTCCACGCCCGATCCATCCTCCACGGGTTCTCCGCCGACCCTTTCGTCGGCTCCGCCCTCATCAACCTCTACCTCAACCTATCCCATGCATCCCTCGCAGAGAAGGTGTTCGATGCAATTCCCCACCCGGACACCGTCTCTTGGAACTCCCTCATCTCCGGCCTTGTCAAGAACTCTGCCTTTTCCAAAGCGGTGCGGAGTTTCGGCCGGATGATGCACACCGGGGTCGGGTTTGATTCGACCACGCTCGCGGTTGTCTTGCCGGCCGTCGGGGAGACCCAAGATTTGAGCTTGGGGGCCGCGGTGCACGGGTTGGGCTTGAGGTCCGGGGTGGCAGCTCATTCACATGTCGTGACTGGGCTGATTTCGACGTATGCCAAGTGCGGGGAGGTGGCGGATGCGGAGTTGTTGTTTGGGGAGATTGATCGGCCTGATCTTGTTTCTATTAATGCGATGATTTCAGGGTATTCATTCAACGGGCGCATTGATTTGTCGGTTGGGTTGTTTAAAGGATTGATGGGCTGCGGAGGGAAGCCGAATTCAAGTACCGTTGTGGGCTTGCTTCCGGTGTTTTTGCCATTTGGGCATGAATCCCTTGCTCGATCCATTCATGGTTTTGTGATAAAATATGGGGTTGATCAGAATTCGAGCGTATCAACTGCCATTAGCACTGTCTACATTAGACTGAATGATCTGGAATCAGCAAGAGTGTTGTTTGATGCAATGCCAGAGAAGACCATGGCATCGTGGAATGCCATGATATCCGGTTATGCCCAGAATGGCCTGACAGAGATGGCGATCAGCCTCTTTCGAGAAATGCAATCACTCAACATCCGGCCGAATCCAGTCACCACTGCAAGCATCCTTTCGGCCTGCGCGCAGCTGGGAGCACTCACGTTGGGGAGATGGGTTCGCCAAATAATCGACAGGCATGAAGTGGAACCTAACGTATATGTGTTGACAGCGCTGATCGACATGTACGCAAAGTGTGGCAGCATTGAAGATGCGCGGAGGGTTTTTGACAGCATGCAAGAGAAGAATGTGGTTTCTTGGAATGCCATGATAATGGGGTACGGTCTGCATGGCCGAGGCCAGGAGGCGATAAGGATGTTTCAGGATATGGTTTCTAGCAATCAAATTGGTCCGACTGGGGTGACGTTTCTCTCGGTCTTGAATGCTTGCAGCCATGGGGGCTTGGTCGAGGAGGGACAGAGGATCTTTCGCTCGATGGATAGAGATCATGGGATTAGGCCAGGACCCGAGCACTATGCATGCGTGGTGGATTTGCTTGGACGAGCTGGGAAGCTTGAAGAGGCCTTTCAGTTCATAGAGAGAGTCTCAAGTGAGGCAGGCCCTGGTGTTTGGGGGGCTTTGCTTGGTGCTTGCATGATTCACAAGAACACAACCCTAGCTCAACTGGCTTCGAAGAGGCTGTTTGAGCTCGAGCCAGAGAACCCGGGTTACTATGTTCTGCTATCTAACATATACTCGGTGAACAGAAACTACCCGAGGGCAGCGAGGGTGAGAGAAGCAGTGAAGAGCCGTGGGATAACGAAAACCCCTGGGTGCACTTTGATAGAGATTGACAGCACAATGCATACATTTACGGCTGGCGACCGGTCTCACCCACAGACGGTAGCGATCTACGCGATGCTGGAGAAGGTCACGGGGAAGATGGTCGAGGCTGGGTACCGCGTTGAGACCGATGCCGCATTGTATGATGTCGAGGAGGAGGAGAAGGAGAGCATGGTGAAGGTTCACAGCGAGAAGCTGGCAATAGCCTTTGGGCTTATCAGCACCGAGCCAGGCAGCGAGATAAGGATCATCAAGAACATGAGGGTTTGTTTGGATTGCCACAATGCAACCAAATTCATATCCAAGGTCACTGCGAGGGCGATTGTGGTGAGAGATGCCAACAGGTTCCATCATTTCAGAGACGGCGTATGCTCTTGCGGCGACTATTGGTGATGATGGCTAGTTTCTGTTCCAGCGTTGCCGTAGGCAGTTGTTCCAAAGTTCAAGCGGACGACGATGATCATGATGAGTGCTTTACTCAATAAACATGGCCATCCAAATGGAAAAGGGTACACAAAATGAGAGATAAATTAAGAAGATAATTTACAGTATACAATCATCTATCTTTCATGCTTACATATTTGAACAAGAACCCTAAGAACGCAGGGCAACGCGATCTACACCATTATCCATCCCTATGATGCTTGAGCCGGGAGATTTGACCATTCCTCTCCCCTTCATCAGCTCCCTGATCTTTCTGGCTTCAACCCATCTCCCATCCGAAGCGTAAAGATTAGACATCAACACATAGTAATCTGGAGAACTTGGTTCCAGCTCCATCATCCTCCTCGCCGCCACTTCCCCAACGTCTAACCTCGAATGGAGCCTGCACCCGTTAAGCAAGGCCCCCCACACGCTAACCTCTGCCCGAACCGGCATCCCTTCGATGAACCCCAGAGCTTCATCGAGCTTTCCAGCTCTCGCCAACATGTCCACCATACAGACATAGTGCTTCCTCGAAGGGACCATGTTGTGATTCCGAGTCATGCTCTCAAAGTACCTCTTCCCTTCATCAACCATACCGGCATGGCTGCAAGCAGATAAAATGGTGGTAAAGGTTACATCATTCGGCTTCAGGTCTTCCCTCAGCATTCTGCTGAAAAGGCCGAGAGAACCAGCAGAATCCCCATGCATCCCATATCCGCTCATCATCGCGGACCAAGTCACGGTGTTTCTATTGCTTGCATCGTCGAAAACCCTACGAGCTGAATGTGAGTCCCCGCATTTGTTATACAGGTTCAACAGAGCAGTACTAACGTAGACATTGGACAGCAAATTGCCCTTCACTGCGTAGCCATGGAATGAGCCACCGATGGCCAGAGCTCCCAAGCAAGCACACGCCGAGAGAGCACTGACCGCAGTGACAGCATCAGGCAAGCAACCACCCGATCTCATTCTGTTGAAAAGATCCAAAGCTTCGAGCCCAAATTCATTCTGAGCATAGCCCGAGATCATTGCATTCCAGGTGACGATATCCTTGTGCAGGACACTTTCAAACACATATTTAGCTTCTGCGATGGCATAACACTTTGCGTACATATCGACGAGGGAGTTCCTTACCTCTTGGACCTCTTCGACGCCTAGTTTGATCGCCATGACATGTACTGATCTGCCCGAGTCCAACGTACTCAGCCTGCCGGAAGCAGAGAGCGCGCTCGCTATGGTAACTGAATTAGGAACTAAGCCACCCCATTTCTTGCCACAAAACAGCTTCAATGCCTCAACCGGGGCTCCTTTTTGAGTGTGGCCAACAATCATGGCGGTCCATAGAACAAGATCGACATTGCGAAGCTCATCAAAGAAGGACTGTGCCTCGGCAACTTTACCACACTTCACATACATGTCCAACAGAGAAGCAGCCACAAAAGCGTTCATGCACATTCCCGTTTTCAACACGAGACCGTGAATCCACTTGCCTTGATGCAAAGATTCCACCATGGAACACGAAGTGAGCAAGCTCCCCATTGTATGCCCCTCCGGCTCAACGCTGCTCATCCTCATCCGATTAAACAGAACCAACCCATCTTCAGGGAGGCCGTTCTGATTGCAACCCGTTATCGCCGAAGTCCAGGAAACAACGTTTGCATCCGGAACTTCGTCGAAAAGTCTCATGGAAGACTCCAAGTCCCCACATTTCGCGTACATGTCAATGAAGACGTTGAGCAGGAAACAATCAGGATTTCCAGCTTTAACTATGTGACAGTGTAGCTTCTTCCCCTCATCGAGGTCGAGCAACTTGATGCACGCCCTAAGCACGAGAGAGGACACCACATTGTCATACTCCATGCCGCATTCTCTCATGTGTCGGTAGAACCCGATTGCGTCCACGTAACAGTCGTTCATGAGATAACATTTTAGCATTGCTTTGCATGAATAGATGTCTGGGGTAGGAATTCTATCGAACACCATGCGTGCATTGCTGGGTTTTCCTAAAGAGCCGTATGAAGTCAACAGCTTGGTTTGAAAGGGAAGGCTTTGGACGAGTCCACGGACTACGAGAAGGCCATGGATTTGCTTCGCAGAGAGAGGATCGGTGCATGAATGCAGCAACGAAAGAAACGGGTATGTGGCGAACTTGTCGGCAGTGGAGTCTAGGGAAAGAGTGCAGAGATGAAGGTGAGATGCTGTGATGGGTTCTTTTACTTGATGATGATAGTGTCTGAGGAGAGAGGGGAGAGTTTGAGCCTTTTGTGGAGAGATGGATAGAGGCAAGAAAAGTTTCATCCTTTTTACACGAGGGTATCACACGGGGACCCCTCTTTTTAAGTGTTCAGGCATAATTTAGTACTCGCTTTTGGCGTGTGCAATTTTATGTTGCACACGGTCATCGGCGGTTTTGCCCAGCACGCACAACCACTATTGCCACGCGCAAGACCGCCTCCACCGACCGCCTCAGCCCTATCCGCCACCCCTCTTCATCTTTTCTGATTCAGTTGCTGCCATTGGTCTCAGAGAGGAAAAAACACGGGAGCTTCTGAATGCTTATCAGGGTCTGATCTCTTGCCTCTTATCTTCCGTTTTTGAACATCTTTTCATTACTTCATGTGTTTTCCCCTGGCTTTGGAGACATCTTTGCAACCATCTTGCCCTTTTTTTATCTTCTGATTTCCCTTGCATGTTTCAAGACATGGCCACATGTATACATTTCTGCAAGCTTAGTAGCTGGTGCGGGACGATGCGAGCACCATGTGTTTGTTGAAATGATAATGAAAGGAAGAAAATCGAGAAATATGGACAGAAAAAATAATTCATTTCCACCGTAACCCATTTACATTTTACGTAGGGCAAAGCATTTCACACAAAATCTCCAAACATGTCAACCTCAAATCCGATTCATAAGGAAAACAAAACTATTTCACATGTCCGTCTCGGTGAATCCATGTTGCATTTCATAGCCATTTGGATCAGCAATTGATCCCACACTGCTTAACATCCGGCCCTTTGGTTTTGAGCACAAACGGGTCAATCCTTACCCACAGCAACGAGAAAATAGAAGCCAGCAACACTGACCATATGACAACAATGGTAGGAGTTCTGTTCTGCCTTCCCATCAGCCCCTTTAGGAACGGGTAGAGATGAACAATCACCCAGAAGGCAAAGAATAGCTTGCCAAAGAGAGGCCCCCATGACTCGTAGCCGTTATTTATCGCATCTGATATCCCGGCCACAACCCCGACGAGGTTTATGACCAACAAGGTTGTGGGTGGGATCAGTAGTGTTGTCCACTTGAAGGTGTAGAGCTCACCAAATTCTTCGTCATCGGTAGCCTTGGAAGTAACAGTGAAGTTGGTGTCTATGCCGGCCAGGATCTTGAGAAGGCCCTGAATGACGGCGAAGAAGTGTGCAGAGACACCTCCGATGACCCAGAACTGCTCGTTCCTCCACCATTCCTCGATGCTTACTCCACTCCACCGGAGCTCGAGGATGCCTGTTGCGAAGATGGAGATGAAGAGCGAGATGAAGAAGAGGCTGGCAAACGTGCTAATCTGTAATTCAGACAAATAAAAACCATTATTGGTTAGAAAATTAAAAGAAAAGAAAATAAAAGCACAAAATTGCCATTGTCTAAAAATATTCTGGTTCTGATAGTAGGTCAGAAAATACCAGCCTTGTGAGTTGCTGCTTCTACGTTTCCATTATTGTTGCTTTCAAATAGATCAACAGATGCACCAATATGCATGTGTATACGTTGATAGGACATTGTAGTATAATACAGATGAATGAGACATGCATTTAGTGAAGTCAACTGGCATTGTATCTACTTGTTTCTACTAAACATCTGTACGTTCTATTTGGGTGATTAATGGGTTCCTGTAAGCTAGCAATTGCAGTAAATATTAGTTTATATAGAAGACTATATATTCACAACTAGGTTAAATATGTACTTCCAAGATGTGAATTTGCAAAAGAAATGAGCATAAACCTCACAATATGTGATTAGTCCTGCTTTTAGGGAAAAATCCTTGAAAGATTTAAGAGAATGCTGACCGTGGGCATGATGAATTTGCCGGTGAGGAGGCAGATGGCAGGCAGGGTGCAGTAGGCGAGGAGAGGGATGGAGGTGAAGGGGTAGATAGTAGTGTTGATGTAGGCAAAACGTTCAAGCCACTTGAGGTGGCCTTTTTTGTATCCATACCACATTGGGCTGTGGCGACTGAAGAAGATCTCAACCGAACCAAGAGCCCACCTGAGCACCTGGTTCAGTCTGTCTGAAAGGTTGATAGGCGCTGATCCTTTGAATGCTGGCCTCTTTGGCATGCAATATATTGATCGCCAGCCTCGACAGTGCATCTTAAACCCTGTCAGAATATCCTCTGTGATTGAACCATAGATCCAGCCCAACTGCATGTTTGGAAAACATGAGTCGTTAATGTGCATTTAGTTCAACCTTGAACCCAGTTCATTCTGGATTCTGAATTCATCCATGACAAGCGAGCTCATTACCTCCAATCCCCACTCCGTCTTGTCCTCGTAGCCGCAGCTGATAACATGAATGGCCTCTTTTAGGAGAGCTGCAGGGCTTGATGATGGAGGAACCCCCCCTTGCTCCATCAGAGTCGATGTAACAAACGCCGCAGACTGCCCAAACCTCTTCTCGAAGTTCATTTCAGACATTAAAAGCTCCTTGTCATCATCCAACCCTAATAGACAATGATGGGGGTATCCTGTTAACTCCAGCAACAAGATCCTGGTCCAGTTAGATCAAGGAGAGACACCTACCTCTCTCTGCTGCCTGATTTTCACCAACTTTGCCCATCTTGAGCTTCTTCTTCCGCCCAAAACATGGACAACAATCGCAGCTGACCATCTTCGGTCGCTTGGGGCCTTTCGGAGGGTTGTAGCCGTAAAGAGCCAGCCTCCTGAAGACACATCCAGTTCCGACATACACTGGGCCTTGGATTCCGTCCAGACCTTTCATATTAATCTGAACAAGTAGCATTGCAGTTAGGACCATATTTCCCGTATTTGTCTGGTTACTATCGGTATATGCTTGAATAAATTAGCTAGTAGTCTGATGAATAATGCAGTCTCATATTGAATAGAAATATATAATTTGGTGCACTATTATGCTACCTCTTGTATTGTCAATGTTAGGAAAGCACAGTATCTTACATCAAAGAAGACGGTATTCCGATTGGCATACCGATCGTTCCTGTCTATGCCATCAAACCTCTGGGGGAACTGGACATAGCAGACCTTTCTCCCAATCTGGGGATCCATCAAGAAGCACATTGCCTCTCTGATGGCCTTGCTGTTATTCACGTAGTGATCGCAGTCCAGGTTGAGCATGAATGGAGCATTAGTGAGAACGGCAGAAACACGAACCTATAAAGCATGACATAAGCTATGAAGATCGAATGCGTGAACATCATAAATTTATAAGAACAAGTTGATACTGAATCTAAACCCTAGCACTACTTGTTTTGCCATCAGGGAAGCGATTTTGGAAGGAGAGCAATTACCAGAGCGTTCATGGCGCCGGCCTTCTTGTGGTGCTGGAACCCGGGCCTCTTCTCACGGGAGACATAAACAAGCCTAGGAAGCTCATTTCCTTCGGCGTCATGGCCTCCGCTGTGGCCCAAGAAGACCTGAATCATGCCCGGATGGTCGCGAGTGTTGTTGCCCGGCCAAGGGGTTCCGTCCTGCATGATCCATCCTTCGGGAGGCACTTTCATGGCTTTTGCTACCATTGCGTTGATGCGAACCTTGAATTCCTCGTACTCTCTCTGTTCAAGCAAATCAAACAAGTCTGTGAATCAATGACACCGCAACCGTAACTAGCATTGAGCGCGGGGGTCGATGAACTTGTATGACCTTCATTGCGCGCCGCTCCTTGACAAAGGTCGGCTGGACTTTGTCCTTGAGATAATCCACCTTCAGAGAGAAGTACATCTCAGGAGCCCGAGGCTCAATGCTGAAGTTCTTGCAGAACGGCACCCACTTCCGAGCAAATTCAGCTGTATCCGAGAGCGATTCAAACGTGAGCATAGAGGCACCATCGTCCGAGACGTAGCATGATACCTTGTCGACTGGATAGTCCGCTGCAAGGATCGACAGCACGGTGTTGGCAGTGACAAGCGGGGGCTCCTTCAACGGATCGACTGTGCTGACGAATATGTCCACCGGAGACAGCATCGAAGGCTCCCCCTCCCTCTCGTACCTGCGACAACGGCACGACATTCAGAAGGCTGGATCCGCGGTGGGATCATTGAATACAGCGGTCATTAGATGGTGATCACCTGAGAGAGAGGCGGTCAAGGTATGTTTCGCGGTCGATGGGGAACCATTTGGGGAACTGGTCGAGGATCCAGGAGACCGCGAACCAAATCTCGCAGATGACGGACGTGAGCCACAGGCCGATGGCGTCGTGCACGGGGTTGAGGATCCGGTAGCGGAGGAAGAAGCAGAGAACCACCAGACGTATGACGATCACCATCCGGTATGGGTTGATCCTGCTTGAAGCAATCGCCACCTTTCTTGACAGCGGCTGCCGTGCTTCGTCCGTCCTGCATCACATTTGATGAGATTGTCATGTTGTTGGTCGGAATTACTCAGAGCAGCTTGAGGATTTACATGGGCATGTCAGGGTCGGCGTCGTCTGGATCGCAACCGACGAGTCCTTGCCTAGATTTCCACTCGTCCATCCGCTCTTCCCACTTTGCCGTGTCACTGAAGGATGAGCTGTGCTTGCCAGGCTCGGACAACGGACAAGGATGCACCCGTTTGTGTAGAGACGATGAAGGGAATTCTCCATGGCTATGGCCGTTGGATGTTGGAAACTCGCCGCTGCTATCGCCGTCCCCAGGCCCCCTGCCGTAGCTCATCTTGCCGTAAAGCATGGCCTCTGCAATCTGTTTGTTTGGCTTCTCCTTGTTCTGTTCGTCGTCGATGTTGAATTCGTGTTCTATGTCGTCGACATCCTCCTCGTCGTCGTCCCCTTCCACCCTCGGGCTTCCTTTGAGGCGCTTGTATCGGGTCTTGCACTGGGGGCAGAGCTGGCTTCCTTCCCTGCGCTCGTACTCGTAGCACGGCCTGCAGACCGGGAACCCGCACTCGTTGCACGCCACAAACAGATCTCCGTCCACCGTCGTCCCGACTTCGTCGCCGCATATCTCGCACACCTGCCCGTTCAGCGCCCTTGTCGGCTTCGGCTGCAACATTAGAGACCGTAAACACCAGAGAAATTTACAGAGCTGTCGTTCGGTGTATTTCAATGAGAACATAGCATTACCTCTTCGTGGCCGCGGATGAGGACGAGCTCGTTGCGGTTGTGGGAGCCGGCGACCAGTCCGGAGCTGGCCTCCATGGGTGCAGAGAGGAGAGGGATGGGTGAGAGTGAAGGGGAAGAGGAGGGGTTTTGTAGGGTGATGGGTTAGTCGCAGTCTGTAACCTAACGGAGGAGGAGGAGGAGGAGGAGGTTGGGTTGGTTGCAGAGTCGCCATTGCTGCCAAGCGAAGCTATCTAATATTTGCCTCTGCCCTTTGCTCTGCTGTGACTCTAAAGCAACCCCCTGCCTTTCTGGTTGGCTGTTTTCCCGCCGTAAGTTGTTATGCACTTTGACGTTGGTTGAAGGTTGTTGCCCTTGTGTGGCATGCTTTTTATAACCTGCAGGTGTTGTTTGCGTTTCTAAGTTTTCCCAACTATAATATGTCTCGGGTTGAATATAGTTTGCAAAGCTTTATTATTATTTATAATCATCATATGAATATAAGCATCGTCATGAAAATTCCAGATTGGTTTTTGTTAGAATATCACATCTCCATTGTTTTTTAAAAGATCAAAACAGTGCCAACGGATGGTAGTCCAGCGGCATTTCCCCCGCCTCCCAGCTGGGAGGCATCGAACCTAGCTGGGCACGGTGACCACGCGTGCTCTTAACCAAGCTTTTTGGTAAATAAAAAAAATAAAAATAAAAAGATCGAAATCGTTTATTTGATTTTCGTAAGAGAATAATATGTATCATATGACATCTACTCGTATATATAAGACACAAAAGGTGGGATGGTACGGTCGGCATATCTTTGCAGTGCACCTATACTTGTTTTTATATGCATAGCAGGCGGGTGTGTGCATGGGAGCCCTAGCTTAAGAGGTCCCAGTAGTGATGGGCAGCATTTCCTCATGCCTCTGTCTTGAATCAATATATCTGAGATGGCATTCAATGGGTGCTAACAACTTTACGAAGAGCTAGAGATGCAGCTTCAGAGTCCTGCCCGATGCTGTAATAAGTAGATTTAGGATGACCCATTGCTAGATGGGTTGCCGAAAATGACGAGTGGGATGATGCTCAAGGCGAGGTGAATCACCCAGAATGATGAATGGGGTGATGTCCCAACGTATGTGCATGTTTCATCTAAATGCTCGCTCGTAGCGTGATCTATATAACAAAATCATTTGTTAGAGAACATGGATAAGCAACACGTTCCAAGTTAACTTGATGACTTCCCATGCAACTCGTTTGCAATTGTAACAGCAGAGATTATTACTACTTGAATCTTTTCCAGTTAAGGGTCTCATATTTTTTCGTTCAAATAGTTCTTTTTCCTGAAGGAAGTCAGAGCAATACTTCTCTTAGTGAGATAAAATTGTAGCGAAGCTGAAGGAAGACCGGTGCCTCATTCATATCACTCAAACAGCGGTGAATCTATTGTTTCAATAACTGATCCTCATACATCATTGACTTCCTAGAACCGTATATAGGAGAAATTTTGGTAAATTTCTCAATTCATCTGTCATTGCCCTGCGCACATCAATGGCCTTGTCACAACTCTCACTAAAAATTACTGAAATTGATATGCACAAATTAAGCTTGAATCCTTTCTACAAAAATATAGATGGAGGTCTCCTCATGCTCCGACTCATGTGAGCCGGAAACCACCATCAACAACCACCCGGATCGACTAGACACTGGCTGGGACTTCTTCGGCTGGCTCTTTAGATGGTTCTTCCTTCTTCTTCGGCTGCTCTTGTGTTTTCTGGACTACTGCTTTATTAGGCATCAGAACCATGAATATGTCCCGCACGTTGAAGTTTTTGCTCTCCTCGGTTGCCAGCTGAGATACAAGACATTAGATCAGTAAGTGTACACAACTTATGATCGGAAGTTGATGGGTCATGCCACCTTAAAATGCTAGGAAGTTGAGTATGCATCAGATGTTGGAGCTCTTGGTCAGGATCAGCAGTAAGAACATAAGTCACATGTGGTATGCTTCATGCAATTATAACTGGCTCACAAAAAGGTTATCATGTATAATCAATTAAGGAAACCCAAAAATCTTGAATGACCACAGCAATGATTCCATCAATGGGGTATAATGAAATTTTGAAACTCGCCAGATAAGTAAATAGATGGCTTCCGATGCTGAGGTAGTGAGGTTGTCTCCTTACCGTGGGCAAAGAATATTTTTCTGTGTCCTTGCCAACTGAATAGTTGCACAAGATATCAACATCTACAAAACTGACGCCCCCCCCCCCCCCCCCCACCCCCCCCCCCCCCCCCCCCCCCCCCCCCCCCCCCCCCCCCCACACACACACACACACCCACACACACACACACACAGGTGATGCTTATTTCTTTGTAGTATGAACATTAATTTTTGCACCGATTTCTTTTCTTATTATGCATATTAAACTTCTTTCTTACATTAGAAAAGGATATGTATGTGAAGGATTTTCCCAGCATTGAATTTGCTTTGAGATTAGCACAAAAAGTCAATGCAGTAATCTCAAAACAAATTCAAAGGTGGAAAAGTAGGAAATTGCACGGTAACGCCAACAGTGTCGTGACACTGCATGCCCCATATTGCCTTATAAAAATAAATAATACAAACACTTTACCTCCCCAACATCATCCTGAAAACGCTTGAGAAGTTTGATAGCATTTTCTTTGAACTCATTTTCTCGGCGTTTCAAGTTCACTATGACCTTTACCTGGATTCCATTTGAGAATTTAGTATGGTAGAACTTAAAATAAAAATATAGTAAAAATATGCACAGTATGGATTACTGTAAGAGAAATAGTTGTCGCACCTTATCTCCATCGCTAAGGAACTTTTTGGCAGCCCTCAGCCTCACGGAATAATCATGGGAATCGATATTGTATCTGTTAGATAAGTTCAACAAGCAAAAACTAAGTCAATCAGATAGATGGTACAATTAGTCGATGACTGAAATGCTAGATCAGCAACCAAAGTTACGAAACACACGTACTATAGAGGCTACCATGCTACTGCTACCTATTTTACAATGTACTACAACTAGTCAGTTGATATTTGATATGTCTAGCTCCCTGATGCCTGTAGCTTTACACATGAAATCCCAGCAATAGAACTGATAAAAGATTGGGAATCAGTTCTCTTGCAAAGAAGGTAAAGAACTTGAAATCCAGTTATATAGAAAAGCGGGAAAGATAGGAAGTTCCAGGATTTGCCTTGGATGGAGATTTGACATTATCTCAGGGTCACAATGGTTCAGGTTATGACACATCAAGACTATATCTATATATTAAATGAGGGAATTACAACATTGCCATTTTCCCATGTGGCAATGTCACATCGTCACATGGGACAATGGCAAGGGTAATTCCCTCTATTTACATGGTTGCCATTCCCCCCTATAAACCCAAAAAAAACCCCAAATCACTATTTACATATTTGCCACCCCCAGTGTTTTTTTCATTTCCAACCCGGTTTTTTGCACCTTTCCCCCCGACGATACCGATACACCCCCACAATTCTCGCTCCTCGGTAGCGCGTGCACCGCATCCTGTTTGTCGAGGTGTTTTCTCCGTGCACTGTGTGCACGGGTTAACACACGGGTTATTTCTAGTACATTTGCGAATAGCCTTGACCACTTAACCAAGTCCATTAGTCGTGTCCCGGTGTTTGGACAGCAAGTCAGCATCTTTTCAATTGTATAGGCAACTACTTTCCATCTCTAGCAGTTCACTATTGAATGATCATATAAATCATAATATATGGACAATAAACAACCACTTGGTATATGTTTTAGAAGAGCTAACCCATTCCATTTAGAATCTCTCCAATCTCCATGCAAGCTGCTTTAATGATATTGGTAATCAATATACACCATGGTATCTCATCCTCAATGAGTACGCTCATACAACACTGATGGTACCGAAACTTGGGTTAAACTTGAGTATTTTCCAATTGTTCTAACCCAGGGTTAAAATTTTATAGCAGACATAATTTGATTTAACTACATTTTCGCTTACTCAGTAGTCCAAATCTTTAAATTGCAACCCACTTCCAAGAATTTCTTTTTTGATACTCATGATACAACTGGACATGTTACTTCATTTCATTATATAATGAAAAAAAATACCAATTCTCACCTTTCAAGTGCGACTGTCTGATTCTTGGAGTCGCATTCATTCTATTTCTTCTATCCAACTTCGAAATATAATCTCTAACGGATCACTCCATTTGTGAGGTCAAGCTCCCAAAATATATGCATATCAAAGGTTGAGAACTCGGTTTCGGTTTCGGTTTCAACCGTTGAAATTTTTTTTAGTTTCAACAGTTTTGCAAGTTTCCTAGGTTTTGTTTTGAGTCTCGGTTTCGAATTTATATGTATTTATATATTTCTATAACAATGCATTTATAATAATTTTTGGGGTTTTTCGCATATCCGTCCCATAAAAAGGCGTATTTTGATATTTATCCCTTAAATATGGGTATTTTCTCTCAAGTCCCTTAAATCTTAAACGTTTAACCTTAATAGTCACTCTCACTAACTTTCTTTTAAAATCTAACTGAAGTAGGAATATTCCGTTAGGACTTGCGAGCTCTTCGTTGGGTGATCCGGGCGGCTCACGGGGAGGAGGGGGACGGGGCCGCCGCCTCCCCGGCATTTTTTGTTGGGTGGGGGGAGGAGCGGTGCTCCTCCCCCCTCCTCAAACGAGGAGGACGGGGAGGCGGCGCCTCCTCCCCGGCGTTTTCTGCGGGGGGAGGCGCCTCCCCGGCCTTTTCTGGGGGGAGGAGGCGTCGGTGCCTCCTCGTTTGAGGAGGCACCTCCTCATCCGTCCAAAACGAATTTGGGGTGGTTAATTGTTAATTAAAGTTTATTTCTTTATTAATTAACTGCGATCATTATTTAAGTGTTAATTAATGTAATTTAGGTTAACATTTTAACAGAATACATGATGGATGGACTATTAAGTTTAACGTTTAATATTTGAAGGACATGAGAGCAAATACAAATTTTTAAGGGACAGATATCAAAATACGCAAGAATTAAGGGATGGATATGTTAAAACCCCTAATTTTTAAAAAAAATTAATATAAATTTTAGAATTTTAATATAATTTTTGTATTTTCGTATTTTTTAAAATTTTAATAAATATTTTTATGTATATGGTTCAAATATGTATTTAAACTCATACATTATTGTAAAAAGTGAGGTTTTAGCGGAAACCAATTCGTTTAGCCGAAACCAATTCGTTTAGCCGAAACCAATTCGTTTCGGCCGACACTGGTCGGGTTTTGGCCGAACCCGACTGAAACCGAGCGAAACTGAGTGAACCTGGCTGAAACCAAGTTTCAATAGCAGTTTCGTTCCGTCCCCCTCTGAAACCAAAATGAAACGACCGAAACCTCATTCCTTGATGCATATTGTTCCATCTCTCATTTCATATTCTAACAGATCTATTACCTTCAAGTGTCAAGTCTTATCAACTACTCACTTCACAAGAGGGATTATTTTTATTTAAATCACACTTTCATGTCTATTCCTCTCCAACATTACTTGAATCAGTTACATTTATATGCTCTCAACGAAGACACAATGACACAAAATCTGAAATAGTACAAACAATGATGCCGAACCAAGAGATGTCATATTCAATCAATATGACATGTATTCTTAACAGTCCCGGCTCCATAGGGCTCAGCCTCTTCTTTAAATGTTGTCATTCGATCCTACTTAAAGTGCATAAGCATGATCTGGTACAAACGTGACATTGTGAAATTCCTACCAGAGATGAACTAGTGACAAAGTGACAAGACTATAAATTATTATGGCAATAAATAAGAGAGAGGGAGAGTATAATTACATTTAACACAAACATGCATGATGTGCATGTGCACCCGCATCTAATAATATGATGGCATATAACATTGCACAGATGCTGAAATGTAGCCCTCACCTATAATTTGTAGACATGGACGAGCACGGACACAAGGTGTCAGACACAGCGAACATCAAAAACTAAAAAAAAGGACACTGGTGTATATATTTTTATTATACAGTGACATTATAACATTAATAACATTTGAAATTTGTATGGTTCATAGCTGTATATTTCCATAATTCAAGCTTTACTTGAATATGGAAAATTCTAGATTTATTTTACTTAAATTGAATTCCTAGTCTACTTTAAATGTCCAATGCGACTATGATACATTGGAACTCCAAGGTTAATTGAAAATTTGACATCCACTGTTTAGTATTCCGTTTTATTTATTTAGTGTTTCCTTTTTTATTTGAATTCTCATTAATTATTTCCTTGGTCTATTGTGCTTAATTCAAATTTTGGTATCCAAAGTTTAAGCATTTCCTTTTATTTATTTAATGAGTCCATTCATTTGAATTAACCTTATCTCTTTATCCATTCAATAGAGCTTATCCCATAACTAGATGGTTGTATTAGTTAAAAGATAAGAATAAAATATTAATTGTAAATTGTATGTGAGGTGGGCTTTATCCCTTAAAGACGATTTCATTAATCAAAGTGATACGCATACAAGATTATCTGTAATATAATCTGTCGAGGCCAGACTCACCTCATTATATTTAACAATATGCAATGCTATCTACGATTCGAGCCACTACAATAACCATCCAAAAACATTTTCAACTATTAAATTGAAGATGTGGTTAATAAGCTTAAAAAGTTTTGCCTGCACAAGTTTATTGTCGATGTTCATCTCGTGTCCTACACAGATGTGCTTCATGATAACAGTGTCCGTACTACACAAATACGCATAAAATATTAATAATTCTTCAATTACCGATATAAGCTTAATTGGTATCTATATCTCCATTCTCAGATTTACAATGGTTATATTCAATAGATTATCTAGAGTATCTCTATCCAGTTCTTAAATTTATCTTTTCCTGTAAATCAAAATTAATACCACGTGTTCTGTCTTCGCTGATCTCTCACCTACCCATTTAGTTTCTTTCATCCAAACTATGGAGGATCTTTTTTCTGCATGTCGTATTATATCCACAAACTTCATTCCCTTTCCAATAAAGTGTTCCCATATCCTCAAACTTAATCAGAACTACTCTCATAGACTATCTTCTTACCATGCATCTCCTAAAACCTATTCAACTTATTTCCCTTTGACAGAACCTTATAGATGGCATCTGTCTACAGAACACTTAGTTTACTAGCTGTTGCATTGGGGTTGTATCATGATAATAACCTTTTTGGGTATCAAACCTGCAGATAATCCTACATCAATGACCAACAGAGGCATAAAGATTCTACCCAAACCTGACTTATTCATGCTGTCATCAATGGCACCTACTTGTATGTAAAGAAGCAAAAGGAGGATTCCTTACCTTACCTGCAATTTTAGTTTGTAAATGTAGTTCAGTTCATATGTAGGATCAAAATTACCAGCAACCAGCTCAATGAAATTGAGAAATTTCAAGAATTACTGATTTTTATGCTTCAATTATAAAAGAAATCATTTAATGAACAAATTAAACTTATGAAAATTCAAACATAGAAACTTGCAGAGTAGCCTAAGACGTTTTAAGTTTCTCAAGCCCTGAATTGATTGGATATGTCAGATGGAAGGTATTAATTAGATAAAGGCATACATCTTGGTCTTTCAAAGTCGTTTTACGATAGGGACACGCTGATTACAGGCCTATAGGCTATAACCATTTCAAAAAAAAAGAAACTAAACTGTAATAATTTATTGGTAACACCAGCTTCTAAATCAGTCATAACATGTAGACCGAGAACCATACCCCATTTTGACTTCTTTAATATCCACACGGTTTGCTGCACATAAAGCAAAATGGTTAGTTCCAGTTTATGTCATGTGAGACCAATAACTGCAAGGAAGATAAGAATACAGAAAGAAAACATCAGAGGAAGAGAAATTCACCAAGAGATCTCTTCAGCTGGTCTCTTTTTTTCTTTTGCTGCTCATACTTATGCTTTCTGTTAAACCAAATAACTAGTCAACAATAAATAAATAAATAAATACGCTGCTATAAGTAAAACACAAAGCAACAAGACAAACTGCCTATCAAGCAAAAGAAACAGAGGAGAGGAATGCATTTTAGCACATATAACCAGTCGGCAATGTGAAAAAGAATTAAGTTTTTTTTAGATAAACTAGAATAAACAACTTATCTCAAAAAAATGAGCATAAAACAACTGTATGGTCAGTCATGTACAGGTTCTGTTTCATGTTTAATGGCACTCAGAAAGTTATTGATTTTGTTCTAACATGAAGACTGTGAGTCCCATTACATATGTATGAACATTCAGTAACAAAATTTAAAATAATAGTTAAATGTTGAAATGAAAAATGCCAAGACCTACACATAACCCTGAAGTAACTTTTGTTATGAAAGCGTTGGTAAAATTGCTCACAAGAATTGTCTACTTGAGAAAATATGAGTTAGTCAAAGGCACTAGTGTATCATGAAGATCATACTTGTAATCCATGCTGTCAAAGAGCCTGAGGACAGGAGGATCTGCATCCGGGGACAATATTGCCTGCGTTGGGAAAAATTTATCAGATCTGTTCTCATTTCTAGCATAAGGCAAATTTGCAGCTCGGAATAGAACAAGTGGCATTACACCATTATATAATACTAAATGGTCAAACAGTGAAAAATTTAATGTATTTTGGCACACATGCAGTATGTTCTTTCTGAAATCACAAGCTAAATGATACTACACTGGTGAATATTCCTTATTTTCTTACTCAAATTTCAAGCACTTGCTCAAGCACCATCTTGAATAAGGTTCTAAATGGCATATGTCGGATTCATGGCGCCTAAGAGGATGCCATATTGGATAGCAAATTTTGGGTGATATGTCAGGACATTACTTAAATATCGGGCACGATAATGGATAAAAGATAAATAATTCACGTATGTAAGTACCGATAAATTTGAAGAAATTAAGGTATCCTAACTGCGGTCCATCTAAAAAAATTGTAAAACCTAAATATATGAACCTTAAAAAGCATGTTTGTGTCACACAACCAAATGAAAACTACAGTTAACTGAACATAAAAAATAAATGTACAAATGCATGATCAGTCATAATAGTACTATAATTCATGTACAAAGTATCATCTGCAGGATATATCAAGTAACAACCCAGCATGTTGGGAAAAGTCAGTAAACAGTAGCATAAGATAAATTTAAATTCATGTCATAGAGACAAGTACTCAAAACGACATGTCGGCCGAAATGTCAGGACATGGTAATGACATTTAAAACAATGATCATGTCATAAACTAATATAACTTAGCTTTTATCCATTAATGTTGCGTGAGAACATGAACCTTGGTCCATTCTAATTTGCCATATGACATGAAGGTTAGGTTTTGAGTGGCAGAAAAAATTCTATTCTCCAATGCAGGAGGTAACACGCAATGCATCTGAACCTAACCACACCCTATACTAGCACAAGCTCGTGCTCTCTTACATTGACTAATCTATAATAAAATCATTTTAAAATCAAAGATCAAAGGCAAAGACAACTGCCATCGTTTAACATTTTTTGTATTATCCATTAGGATCAAATTAAGTCTCAGCAAAATTTATCATAATCGAATAGTTGATAAATGGTTACTTGTATATAGAAGGCTATAATTTGACTTGCACGAGTGGCTAAAGAAGTCAAATGCTGAGAACATCAATTTTAAAGTTGTTTCTTATTACTTAATAAACATGATTCACGCGTCCTGATAATTTGAAGGAATTAAGGCATGCAATGGATTTGTTTGAATTTAATAATTTCGTTGGAACTTGATTTATGGGTTAAAAACAACATGGTGAAAAAAGCATTTATAAAGATAAGGTGTGACGGCGCATCCCTTTTTCCAACTCTCTCCTTTTTCTTTTCTTTTCGTTGGGCCCAGCCCACTTGCAAAGCCCATCGGCCTTCCCCCTCCTTTTTCGCCCTCCTTTCCCAACATCCCCGAGCCAAGCCCGTAGGGCTTCGATCGCATCTCGCAGCCACGGAACAAGCCCTCGTTCTCTTCGACGCGTCGATCTCTCACCCTCTCTCTCTCTCTCACGCTCGCATCGAGCCCTCGTGGGCTCTTCGTCGTGTCCCTCTCGCACACAGCAACACATCGACGACGCCCCATCCTCTTGTCCTTCTCGACATCGACCCGACGAGCACCCCTCCGTCCTCTACGGTAGCACGACGCCCCCTCCCTCTCTCTCGCACCCCTCCGTCCTTCCTCACGCACGCCGACAGCAGGGCCCATCCTCTATTCGTACGATAGCGATCCCCTCGTCCTCTTGGGTTTGCTCCAGTTGCTATTTAGCACCCCTTTCCTCCTCATTGGTGGCTTCCCTTGCTGCTAATTGGATGCGGTTGTCCTTATTCTGCTTGCTATTGTGTTTGGATGTCCCTTCCGTTTATTGTTTTGTCGCGACTGGCTTCCTCTTGCTTGCGGTCTGTCCCTCACTTGCTGATTTGAAGTATAGTGGCTACTCTTGCTAGCAGTCTGAGCCTTCCTTGATTGTTGTTGGGTTCATAGCTTCCCCGTGCTTGCAGTCTACCCCTCCCTTGTTGTCTTGAGGTTTGGTGGCTCCCCTTGCTGGCGGTTTTGGGGTTCCTTATTGAATGTGGCTGCAGCTGGCATTTTCTGCTGATGTTAGGCTCGGCTGAATCCTTTGTTCGTTGTTTGGGCTCGGTTCTTAATTTTCTTGATTTTTCAGCAACGACTTCAGGTAGACTCTATCACATATACTTCGATTTCAATGTCAGTCTTCTTTTGCTTGTCGTCTTGGATTTTTGGGTTGTCGTTGGATTGCAACTTGCTTCCTTGTTGTATGCGGCTGTGATGGTTCGGTAGCTTCCCTTGGTTGCGGTTTGGCTACGACTGGCTTCTGCTTGCTGTTTTGGGCTTTTCTTATTTGATGTTAGGGTTTTGGTCTTTCCTTGCTTACGGTTTGGGCTTCCTTTGCTGATTGTTGGGTTGTTGCTTGATTGGTTGGTTTAGGTTCCCTTGCTGTTTTAGGGTTCGGTGGCCATCCTTGCTTGCGACGTTGGAGTTGGCCTCTTCCCTGCTTGCTGCAGTGTGTTTCCTTTGCTGATTGTTGGGTTGCGATTGGATTCCTTGCTTACTGCCTTGCTGTTTTAGGTTGTTGCTTGCGGTCTGGGGTTTACTTACTTGAATTGGGTTCGGTGGCTTCTCCTTGCTTGCGGCTTTGGGCTTTCCTTGCTGGTTGTTGAATTGTGGTTGGCTCTTCTGCTGCTTGTTTGGGTTCGGCTGAATCCCTTGATGGCTGTTCTGGGTTCCTTGCTTGTTCTTGGGTTCAGTCTGTCTCTTCCTTGCTGTTTTGGGGTTCTTGGGTTGTTGTTGGGTTGTGGCTAGCCCTCATTACTTGGCGTGGGTTGTGGCTGGCTTTCTATGCGTTACTGTTTTGGGTTCTTTGCTTGTTGTTGGGTTTGAAGCTTTCCTTGCGTGCTGTCTTGAGTCCCTGGGTTAATATTGGGCTCGGCTGGTTTTCTCGCCGATTGTTTTGGGTTTCGGTATGGTTTACTTAGAATCTGAGCCATCTAGCTCAGATCCTTAGACCCATCATGAGTTTGGCTTTTGGGCTTTTCTTTATTAAGCAATTTTTGGTGTTTCCTTTGTTTCTTGGTTCGTTGCATAGAACAATTGGTGTGTTGCTTCTTTTGATATTGTTTCACTCAGGAATATCATGATGTATCTCTGCTTCATTTTTCTCGATACCAGCTTTATGATCTTGACATTTTATTATCTCTTGAGCTTGCTAGTACCATTAAGTTTAATATTGTGTTAAATTAGGTAGTCCATGGGATGTTTCATGTAATGGTACACGATACTGGATGACTGTGGAATTGAGATTGACTCTGGACATGTCTGGTTACTACATTCGGTTATTCTTTATGGACGTCTCCCCCTTGGCTACGTAGTTTACATAATATTAAACAACCTCTCGACACTAAAACTAATAATTGGTTATTTCAGCTTGACTCGCCGGTTTTTAAGAAAACTTATGATTGTGAGAGTGCGGGAGCAATTAGGGCCTGTCTTTCGGCCCTGTCTGGGAGGATTTCCATTCCACGATCATTCACGATCTTTAACGATACTATCATTTTCCAGGCACGATGCAGATTATGTGTACTTCCGGCTAAATGGATCCTGAGTAGTCTGTTACACGGCCCTTGGTTGCACCCTTGCGGTCTCAAGAAGGTCGTCAAGTTGCACACCGTACTCTCCCTCATAAGTCACAGCCTAGTATCGGTTCACTTTAGTGAGTACCACCACGCAGTAATTTATGGTCATTTGATATTCATTAAATGTTCCTTTTCTGTACCGTAACATTATATCTGTTGCTTTCATATCTTCTTTTGTGCACCGTTACTTTCTGTCTCTTGTTTAGATATTGTCTACTCTATTGAGTCGTGGTGCGACTTCTACTGCCCCCACTAGGTAACACATATGATCATACAGAGGTGCTTGAGCACGAAGAGTCGGGCTTCAAGTGCAGGTCATTGAGCCTTGTACTGGCTGAGGTAAGTGTTTACATTTTAGTTGTAGTGTAGATTTTACTGTCTTTTCCCTGTTTAGAACTATGTTACATGTTATACTGTGAGTATGTTATCTCTTTCTGCACTGCTCCACATTGACTTTACTGGCACATACATGACTTGCATATAAACTGTTTCAATTGTGACGGCACCTGGGGAGCGGGACGTTACAGAAGGAGCTTACGGTTTTCTATATCAAATCAATGTATAATATAATCTAACTGATCACTCAATACGGTTTTTAATTCTTTTTCAAAATGGTCAGATTTCTCCAAAGGTTTTGAAAAGGAATGATTTCCAGCTTATAAAGTCTGATTGTCGACATTGAAATTTTGACCATTAAATGAGAATTCTTTTTCCCGTTATATGGAATGATACATAATTTAAATCAAAAGTTTCTACTCACTAAGTTCTTTATTTATTAATAGAATCCCCTAAGAAACACCATCAAAGCAACTTCTCACACTTCAAACTAGTTAGAATCTGTATTTGCTACTTATATTAGTGATTGGGTTATTGCGGATTTGGGTATGCTAACTGTAAACACATACCCATTTGGTTTCACTCACACACAAACACACAAGGTAGAGAGGTCTCTCTAACCTATTTTCCAAATCCTCCTCGGATCTCTTATATGTTATCAGAACTATAAAGAAAAGTTTTCTTGTTATGGTAATGGTTATAGTGTACTACACTCTGCGACAGTACACTTGTTTCATAGCTAACCTGCAAAATGTTCACCTTGAAGTTGAAGGGAGTGGTTAAGAAAAGAGGTATTCGCAAAAAAATACCTTAACGTTTGGGCTATCTTTCAAGTTAATACCCTGAAATTTTAAGTTGTACATATTTAAACCCTAGTGTTATATGTCGGTTTAACTTGATACCTTTTTTCTATTTTCCATCCAAAAGACTGAAATCTGGACGATTTTACCCCTCCCATCGTTCTTCATAGGGGAAATCACAAAAAAATATCCTAATGTTTACGTTATATTTCAATTTAATACCCAAAACGGTAGAAAAATTGCCTCGTATGACCATCAACATAGCGGTTAATCATACTCTTCTTTGCTTTATGGAAAAGAATTCCGATGAATCTTGTTGAAAACAAGTGGATTTGTATGCCAATGAAACAAAATTAATACACTGACATCCACATATTCCCAGGAGAAATGCTACTCAAAATCGATAGCACCTACCAGATGGCACCATGGCATGATCATCTTGCTGGAGAAGATCCTCGAGCGAAAGGCTGTCTAATTCTATCTCCAGGATCGGGTCAAATAACCAATCTTGACCAAAATCGGGCCAATGTTGGACATGATCAGCTTCAATCATTAAAGGAACAGAAGAAGATGGCCACGCCTCGACATCTGATGGTGGTGGTAGTACTAGCGCCAGCAAGCTAGGCAAGGCATCAATGCTGGGTAGTAGTTCTTCGAGAGCAAATACATCATCGGATGACAACGGCAATGGATTGCTACTGTCACCGCTGCCTGACTGATCCGTGGCATTATCAAACACCACACCACCGCTCCAAGTTTCATAACCATCAGCCACAATCACCATGGAGCCATGTTGTTGCTACTGCTGCTGCTGCTGTGATTGCTCGACTTGCCTTCTCTTTCTCCTTCACTAGAGATGATGATACTCGTGGTGATGGGCTCACCGTTGAGGCTCTGGCCTGGGGGTCACAACATCAATATCAGCCTGGACATGCCCATGAAGACCAATGACGCAGAGCGCCATACGATAGAAGAATATGTCGTTGATGTGGACCCCGGGGATGAACGGTGGGGGATGGTCGAGGGCATCGTCTCTCTCAAATGAAGAAGCTTTGCTCCCCCAACAAAGGGACCAAGCGGGTCCACCCCTCCCCCCACCTCCCTCCTCACATCTCTCGGCATGCCCGACCACTCTCATGGCCCTGGCCTCGACCATCTTTGTCGAGGAGCAGGAAGTGCTTGCATATCTTAGGCTGTTGCTGCTCAGACAAGAAAGACATGGACAAACAGAAGAACAAGAAGAACAAGAACAAGAACAACCACCCCCCTAAATTGGGCTGCTACAAGAGCTTCTGGGCTTGCTAGGATTCTTCCCCTAACCGATATGTCATTCACGCCATCATAGATGCGTTTAAGGAGACCTTGACGGCGCCTGCCGAGATGACGAAGACCAAGAACATTAGTATGTTCACGTGCAACTGCCACTCTTTTATAGCAAACAACCTAAACAGAATGGGATATGGTGGGCATGCCAGATGGAATGTGGTAAATTTAGCAGTCTTCATGTTCTTCAAAGTTACTTGGTTGAGCAATACTGCAGCGATGAGGTCTTTGTTGCCTTTTGGGGTCGTCTGCTCCATATGGCTTCTTTTTTGCAGTTCAAACTTCTTGATCTTCACGGTTGCCTTCGTGTCCATTCTCGTTGGTTGGTTTATCGTCAGTACTTACTGCCTCAAGAATCTCTTTCAGTTGTAGCGTTCATGTTTTATCATATATTTTACCATTGTAATGTAATGCATGATATCTTTGATTCTCAAATTGAAATAACTTAGTGTTTTCTAGATGGTGTGGACTGTGATGCTACTCGGCAACCGATGCTAATGAAACATTCATGTAGTTGATATATGCAGTAGGTTGTTATTTTTTTCCCTTTCAATGTTCATTTCTGCTTGCTTTCATTGTCTTGCTGGCTTAATTTTGTATGTTCCTTTATTGTTTCTTGTATGCAGCTGTTAAGGCCAAAAATGACCGGTACAGTTGTCAAGCTGACGGGGACTCGAAGCGCTGAGCTGGAGCCTAGTCAGCCTTTGGAATGGGACTCTCGGTTGGAGGAACCGGTGTCGGTAGTTGGTGGTTGATGATGGTACGACCGTCGAATCACCCAAGAACGACCGTCGATTTGGTCGTTCGAGGTTGAAGAGTTCAATATCGACCTTAGGTGTTGGATGGCGATCGTCGATCTGTATCACATGGAGTCGTTAGGGATGTCGGATCTGGGTTCCGACTCAAATCCCCTTCGATGCTTAAGTTAGTAACTTAAGGAAGAGAGTGAGCTTGGTGTAGGTGAGATCGTCCACTGAGGTTCGTCCCTAGACTAACGACGCAAGCTCGAATATGGAATGGAGAAGTAAGAAAATAGAGTTCTATGTATTAGCATTCGTACGTTGAAGATGGAACCCGATTACCTTTATCCGTCGACCTATTTATATGTAGCTCTTCCTTGATGAGGTGTAACCGCCCCTCATTGATTAGGACACGATCTTCTCGGGGATTCGAGCTAACGGCTGTCCATGTACTCGGCCCTATTAACTCTTCCTTGAATGTCGGCGTCAGTCCAACGGTCGTCTGACCCGTTCGCGACACAGTCGTAGCATGCTTAGAGTGTGAGGGTAACGGATCGCAGGGGAGAAATGGATTGGGTATGCAGATACCTAATCGGGTTTGTATTCGTGCACTAACAGCAGCGAAAATGTTTTGCTTGATATCATTCTTCTTTCTTTTTCTGTGTAAGAGCAGAAATGAATATTGAACTAGTTACACAAGCCAAAGCCAACCCTAATAGATCATCATGGTAATCAAACTGTAGTGCAGAAGAAGCCATCTTGATGCACAAATGTTCGCTGTAGAATGGAATGGTCGATGGTGGCGGTGTTGGAGGAAGAGGATGAAACGGCGGAAGAGAAGAATGCATGAAATAGCGATCGGTATGGTCCCAAACAAGTTGGTTGTTTGATTGAAATTGAGGGGAAAGAATTGGCCATGAGAGAATTGGTGATACTTGGGATGATATTCTATTTCTTGGTGGAAGCCTTGGAACGAGAAGCTGTAGCCAGTGAACAAGCTTAAGAAGGCAGTAGTTCAGCATCGGTGACGTGCATGAGCAGACGGTGCGCTGCTTGTCGGCTAGGGTCATAATCTATAACATTATCCCGCGGATTTCCTTCAAATCATTGTGTCGTCGCAAGTCCGTGAGCAAGAATTGGAGTCGAGCCATCATTTGTTCAATATGCTGCAACATGGGCTCGCAGCTAAACATGGGCCCGAGCTGCTATTAACTTGAAAGATACCCCAAACGTTATGGTATTAACTTGAAAGATACCCCAAACGTTAGGGTATTAATTTGAAAGATACTCCAAATGTTAGGTTTTTTTGAGAGCTTCGATCAGGGGCAAAACGGGTATAATTTAACGACGTTGTCGGCCGTAAGCCAAAACATGCAAAAAGGTATTGTGGTGTACGACTTAAACGTTCAGGATATTAATTTGAAAGATACCCCAAACGTTAGGGTATTTTTTTGTGAATACCCCTAAGAAAAATAGTCCCATGTTGGATATAACAGGAAAAAAAAGGATGAATACAAAATTGAAGCTGGGCCTCTAATAGCTTAAATTTTGAGGTTATAGTGCCTTAACCAAGATTACATTTTCACAAATTTGACTCACCACTGCCCCCCCCAATCATGTTATTATCCGACTCAAACAAAACCTAAATCATCTCTTGCATTAGTTGTCATTAGCCAATATTGACGGTATTGACCGGTTTTAGTTAGATTGAATTGGCTTACTTCAAATCCGATGCAAGACAGCTAATACATACTAGTATCCGTCTAGCTTTTAGAGCTTGGTATGACATAATATGCCCAATCATCAACATCATATTCCATCCAATGCTTTTGTAATAACCCATATTTTTGTATCCTAGAATCTTTCCTAGCATATTCTTATTATTCATTTTCTTCCCTTCTTTTCTTTTTCTTCTTTTCTTCTCGGTCCAACCCGGTGGCCCATCATCATCATCTTTCTTTTCCTTTCCTTTTTCCTCTTTCTTTTATTCTTTGGCCCAAGGCCCGCCCGCCCCTTATATTATATTATTTCCGTTCTTTTTCTTTTTTTCCTTCTTTCCTCCTCTTCCTTTCTTCTCTTATTTTCTTTTCATTGCATAATGCCCGACCCACTTCCTTTTTAATTTCTCCCTCAACCCAAATCCCCCTCATTCAACATAACCCTAACTAAGCATCTCTCCCTCCCTCTCCCTTCCCTCATGAGGCCAGTCGTCGCCCCATTATGTGATTCATGCATCCACGATCGCTCGTGGGCATGAATACCGCCCCCTCATGCCTTGTCTGCATATAACCGACCCTCAGTGTCACCCCCAATGGCTCCTCTCCTCTTCTATATTATCTTTCTCTCTTCTTCAATGGTTTTTGGATACGAAAATATAATATTTTTTCCTCTAAAACATCAGATTTTTGGTTTCTTCCAATTTGGGTGTTTTTATCTCTTTTTGGGGCTCAATTCTTCTCAAAGATTTCGTTTTTCTTGTGGATCAAGCAACCACAACCGTATATCGACAAGGCGGTACGATTTGATCAATTTTCTTGGAGGTTTTTGGCCATCCCTCTTCAGTGCACGGTAGATCTATTCTATTTCAAGATTATTTCAGTTAATTTCCTTTATGGAATTTGAGTAGTTGATAATTATTGCTACAACAGAATTTTGAGGAATTAGAATTATGATTTTTAGTTCATGAAATCATGTTATGATAAAAATTGAAATTTTTAGTATTTATTTGAGCATGAATTTCCCTTGTTATTATATTAAAATTTGAGTATGGTGAGATGCTGATTATGTGTTTTGTTTGAGGGGATTATTGTCCTATGAATTCGAGTTCTTACGGCCAATTTTGGGCTCTGCGATGACCCTCGTCGTTGCCTTTCCTCTCCCTTACGGATTGCCATTGTTCTACTCTGTTTGAATGGACAACCTAAAAAAGTTTTTGAGTACATTTATTGACTCGCAATTAGTAAGACATAATTTGATGTTTTCTTATTTGACAAGACGTACACTCTATTCTAGACAAACTATGAAATACAAATTGCACAATTTTTTTAATTCTAAAAACATGGATAAGCTAATCTACAATGTGATGTAAGAAAATGTAAAGTTAGAACAAGCTACGGATCCAATCTCCGCATTCATATGATATAGACCCTGTATTAATCATCAGTTTCATTCCAATCTCCTGAAACACTCAATGATAAAGAAAAAGATTATAAAATAATTTAATCATCGTATCAATTGACTAACAGAATGCAAATTAAACAGGAATTTATGTAGTTATAAAAATAGATATCAAAGATAATGGAGTGATATTAACGTAACCAACATCATTACCCATGAATGTTGAGCTATCAGCTAATGATATTATCTGTCTATAAGTAGATGAACAAAAGGAAGTAGATGAACAAAAGGAGCACTATATATGAAAAGTCTAGACTAGAGTGTAAGTCTTGACAGAGTTGGTGCTAATGAAAAGTTTGTTTAGAGTAGAGTGTAAGTCTTGTCAAATAAGAAAAGTTTGTCTAGAGTTGTACTAGGATAGGTGACCTCCTAAGAAGTCCTCGTTTCGCACCCATACCTGCCGCATGCGGCAAACTTGCCTTCGCGCGCACACACACACACATATAGTAGTATCCTAGTGTGAAAATTTTGCACCAAATGATGGTGTGAAAATCATTTTATCTCTTTTAGAAATTTTTTTGCAAATTTTTTATGTTTAATCTATAGAATTATATACCTCAGTGAAAATAATGGGTGAACCCTATGGGGATTTGAGCACGCATGAACCCTATGGGGATTTGAGCACGCATCCGCCCGTTACAAAATTTAACAGTTTCAGACCAATAGATCTTTTTGTAATACCTTGATCAAAGGCCAAATCACATTATTTTTCAACCATTATTTTTTGAGGGGTATCTAACTACTACATAAAGTAAAGGAGGGATTTTTAAAAAAAATTCAAAAAAATAAAAATATTTTTGCACGGAATTTTCCGTGCAAAATGTTTGCATTTGAATATTTTCCTATATGTGTGTGTGTGGGTGGTCAGACGCTCTTGAGTATATAACCCAAGTCTGAGAACTCGATGGGAAAATGGAGGCAATTAGATCATCGTATCATGTCATTACGAAAGAGGCGTGATATATCTTAGCCTTATGAAATTTCTAAAACATTTGGTACTCACTCCACTTGTCCTTAGACAACCGAATACTCCTGGATTAGGAAGTATCGGCTTGGGAAACCACATATGCAGT
>JAULAV010005055.1:0-26745 GCA_030789695.1 Scilla litardierei | reverse complement strand
GACGGGTTACGGGTTGTAGGCTCTAACTGGGTCGTGTATGTTGACACCGCTTCGTGGGCCGTACTCGTACACCACCAACTCTAATCCCCTCCGATACTTAAGTTAAAAGGTGACTCAAAGGAGGCTTGCAATAACTATGACCAATATATTGGGAGATCAACCGGTAGTTATCGCGTCGAGCTATGGAGCAAATGTAGAGAGTTAGGTCGATGCAAACCCTAAGTGTAGGAGTACTGACCAGAGAAGATTGTCTCAGAGATTGTGCGTGAAATGTTGTTTAGGAATGTCCCGAGCCTCCCCCTCTCGTTGTTCATGAGTCTACTTATATATTAGAGGTAACTTCTGAGCCTTCAAGTCGCTTTATTGCTTGAGCTTGAACCCATTAACAGAATACCTGCTTATTCATTTATTTCATATACATCGGAAAGAAACTGCTTATACATTGAAATAACATCCTAAGGATACATGTTGTAAAACACAAGCAAACTCACAGAAGCGAAACAAGACTCCGACGCACACAACACAACAACAAAAACTCCCAAAGCAAAGCAATCAAAGGACCTCAATCAACCTCCTCAATCTTAGGCCCGGCACCGGAACCACCAGAGCCAGCACCGCCGCCATAAGCTCCTCCTGCACCATTCATCCCTGCAGCCGCCTCCGGCCCGCCCGCTCCCTGGTACATCTTAGCGATGATCGGGTTGCAAATCTCCTCCAGCTCCTTCTGCTTGTGCTCCAGCTCCTCCACCTCCGCGAGCTGGTTCTTGTCCAGCCAGCTGATCGCCTCGTCCACCGCCTTCTCGATCTTCTCTTTATCCCCTGCTCCCAGCTTCTCCTTGATCTTCTCATCCCGGATCGTGTTCCTCATGTTGTATGCATAATTCTCCAGGGCGTTCTTCGCTTCCACCTTCCTCTTCACCTCCTCGTCCTCCGCCTTGTACCTCTCCGCTTCTTTCACCATCTTCTCGATCTCGTCCTTGCTCAGCCTGCCCTTGTCGTTGGTGATGGTGATCTTGTTCTTCACCCCCGCAGTCTTGTCCTCCGCCGACACGTTCAGGATGCCGTTGGCGTCGATGTCGAAGGTGACGAGGATTTGGGGAACTCCCCTCGGGGCCGGCGGGATGCCGGTCAGCTCGAATTTGCCGAGCAAGTTGTTGTCTTTGGTCATCGGCCTCTCCCCCTCGTAGACTTGGATCAAGACACCCGGCTGATTGTCGGAGTAAGTCGAAAAGATCTGCTCCTTCTTGGTGGGAATCGTGGTGTTCCGAGGGATCAACACAGTCATCACGCCGCCCGCCGTCTCCAATCCGAGGCTGAGCGGAGTGACATCGAGGAGGAGGAGATCCTGCACCTTCTCGTTGCCTTCGCCGGTGAGGATCGCGGCCTGGACCGCTGCACCGTAAGCCACCGCCTCGTCGGGGTTGATCGACTTGCAGAGCTCCTTCCCGTTGAAGAAGTCCTGCAACAACTGCTGCACTTTGGGGATTCGAGTCGAGCCCCCAACAAGTACGATCTCATGGACGCTGCTCTTATCGATCTTGGCATCTCGCAAGCATTTCTCGACCGGATCCATACACTTCCTGAACAAATCCATGCACAGCTCCTCGAATCGGGCCCGGGTGAGGGTGGAATAGAAGTCGATCCCCTCGTACAGAGAATCGATCTCTACGGTGGTTTGAGTGGTCGATGAGAGGGTCCTCTTGGCCCGCTCGCAGGCCGTCCTCAGCCTCCTCAGCGCCCGAGCGTTGCCGCTGATGTCCTTCTTGTGCTTCCTCTTGAACTCTGCAACGAAATGGTTAACCAACCGATTATCGAAATCCTCACCTCCGAGATGAGTATCGCCGGCCGTCGCCTTGACTTCGAAAATCCCCTCCTCGATCGTCAGAAGCGAAACATCGAAAGTGCCGCCGCCAAGGTCGAAGATGAGCACGTTCCTCTCCCCTGTTCGGGACGCCTTCTTGTCGAGCCCGTAAGCGATTGCGGCGGCCGTGGGCTCGTTGATCATACGGAGGACATTCAGCCCGGCGATCACTCCGGCATCCTTCGTGGCCTGCCGCTGGGAGTCGTTGAAGTAGGCCGGCACGGTGATGACAGCGTCCTTCACCGGCTGGCCGAGGAAAGCCTCGGCGATCTCCCTCATCTTGGTGAGCACCATGGACGAGATTTCCTCGGCAGAGAACTTCTTCTCCTCGCCCTTGTACTGAACGACGATGAGGGGCTTGTCGGCGGGGCCGGGGACGACCCTGAAGGGCCAGAGCTTCATGTCGGACTGGACGGAGGGGTCGGAGAACCGCCGGCCGATGAGGCGCTTGGCGTCGAACACGGTGTTGTTGGGGTTCATCGCGACCTGGTTCTTCGCAGCGTCGCCGATGAGTCGCTCGGTGTCGGTGAACGCCACGTAGGACGGGGTGGTGCGGTTGCCTTGGTCGTTGGCGATGATCTCGACGCGGTCGTTCATCCAGACGCCGACGCAGCTGTAGGTGGTGCCGAGGTCGATGCCCACCGCTTTGCCTCCTTTGCTTGCCATCGCGATCGAAAATCAAATCTGAGCTTTCTTGGTTGTGTGAGCTGCTGTTGTTAACTTCTGATTTTTTTTATTTTTTTTGAATTTTCGATTGCAGGAGCTGAGGAATATATAGGGGGTTTAGGGGAGGAATAAGGGCAAGGGTAAGGTTCGGGAATGAGCGAGAGAGCAGGGGAGGATTCGAGTCGATGGTTTAGTTCCAGAACTTGCTGGGCTCATCTTGAGGACAGCTGCTGCTTCTTGTGGGCGTCCACAACGTGTCGATTCTTTCGTTCATTGTGTAGCTCGGTGGATGACGCAACGAAGTACAGATAAGTCTCGATGGCTCTGGGCTTCTACTCTTGCACTTCATCGTGAAAATGTAAGATTTAGGCCCCACCCGCCCAAGCTCTATAGTCTGTCAACCCGAATACTGATCGATGGGCCCAAATGCGGCCTTATTAGCTGTTCGGATTTATCCTCTTCTTCTATGGATGAAGATGGGCCGGGCCGGCCCGAGGCCTCCGAACCAGCTCTGAAAAATGTCGACCCCGGCATTGGCCCTTGCGAAAACAAGACCGGGTTTAGTACTTTCATTAAGGCCAGGACCGGCATTAGACACAGCCCAGTCCCCAACCCTAACCAATGCATCATACTTACAATTTTAAAAAACAAAATATCTGGTTCAACTCATATGAAATCAAAAAATTGCACAATGTAATTCTAAGCTGTTCATTTTTCTCTCACTAATCAAAACCCAATTGTTTATTTCCCCGCACAAAAAAGCTGGTCTCAATTTTTCTTTCATTTTAGTTTCTTACTTTAGGAAAAAATCGAAATGTGATCCAAAGGCGATCTCAAGATGGTAACCATTCCCCTTTTCGGATTGTGATCCAAAGGCAATCGCAAGACGGTAACCAGTCCTTTTTTCGGATTGAATTAGTACTTGTTTCTAGAGTAAAATATGATGTACCAATATTTATTCCAAATTATTTTGATTTGGTTTTCTTGATCAGATCAGCAATTTATGCTTGAAATGCAATTTGACTTCTTATTTATTCCTGTTTATTTAGCTCTTTCTCCTCCATCTGATGGCATGAGATTAAGCCGTTAAGTGAGAGATTTGAGCAAGTAATAAGACATAAAGAGTGAATATACAAAATAGCACAACTTCTTGTACATAAAGATATCACATGCATAGCTTTGTGACAGTAATCATGAGCACCTAATTAAAAAGAAACTTATGAAATTGATAGGCATTATTATAATATCAGATTACATGTATGTTTTTACTTTTAATTATTTTTGTCTAATATGTTATTGTCAATAATTGTATATTAGAATTACAATTGAAACAAGTAAAGGGCTAGCCTGAAAGCACGAGGTCCGACCTGAAAGCCCGTAGGTAGGGTTAGGGCTCTAGTCAAGGCCAAAAATGACCGAAACAATGATGATGCTGATGTGGACCCCTTCTTACTGAGTTGGAGCCTCGTCAGCTGGTTGAACCGAAAACAAGGTTAGTAGAACCAGGGTCGCTGATTGTTGATGGTCGATTTGTGATGCTTATACGACCCTTGAATGGATCGAGCCTCGGTAGATCGATGTAGAGAAGCACCTGCACAACCTTCTCGCTGGATTGGGCCTCGATGATCTACACCACAAGCAAGCGTCAGGACGGTCGGATCTGGGTCCCTACCCATATCCCCTTCGATGCTTAAGTTAGAACGAAACTTAAGAGAGGAAGCTTAGAGCAGTTGGGATCGACCCACGGAGGCTCGTTTCAGGTCTAGCGTCACAAGCTTTTTTGAGAAAGAAGTGTTGGAGAATTAAAAAAATGTCCGAGTATTGGATCTCGTACCTCCTTTATTCTGCTCATCTTCCCCATATTTATAGACCTCTTGGGTCCCTTGAGTGACGTTGGGAGGATAACGGTCTCCAATTATGGCGTCATGATCTTCTCCCTCTAATAGGGGTAACCATCGCCCACGTTCCCGCTATTTATGAGCTCGCCCTCGATCCCATGTTCAATTGGTAGTATTGCAACGGGCGAATGGTATGTGGGCTTTGACTGAGTTAGCTTCAGGCTTCTTTAGTGGGCTTCGTGGGCTTTAGTCGCTTCGTTGAACGAGCCTCCTCGAGTGCCGGCCCTATGACGCAACAATGGCCCCCGTCGCTCGAGCTCAGACGGTATGCCTGTTGGGGTCAAGCGGCGTTACATCGCATTAATGTGGAACGACAGTCGAGGAATTAACACTCGAGTTTTAGGCGTCAAAGTGCCCACCTTGCTGATTTGGATGATTCGTCGGTTCGAAATCCAAGATACTAAGAGGCTCGGATTTTCGACATGTGTCTTAGCACGTTGTGGTCGTCTTGTCGAAATAAGACGGTTCCTGAGGGAAAAGTTGAAGTCATCATCATCTTCATCGTTCTCAACTTAGATTTTCTCCTTTTGAAAATGGCTTCATCGTCCGTTCATGCCTCTGGGAGGAGCTCGGTTTCCGACGTGCAAAAGAATACGGAGGAAGCCGTAGTGCCCAGTCTGATTGCCAATCAATTATCCAAAGTTGGAGCCGATCAAATCCCCGGATTCCAGGAAAAATATGTTCGACTCGACTACCAGATCCGGTTGCCGGAGAGGGATGAAAGGGTTCATCGTCCCGGCGATCGGGAGGTAGGGGTTTACGTCAAGTCTTCCAACGAGGGATTCTATTCCCCATGCATCCTTTCATGCGCTACGTATTGAGTACAATGAACCTTTCCCTTTTTCAGCTGATGCCAAACGCCATAGGTGTGTTGGTTGGTTTCATCGCTTTGTGTGTGATGTAGAAAGTTGAACTGTCGATGGGGTTGTTCAATTGCTTCTTCTCGATTCCTCCACTCAAGAATCCAGGTAGGTAAATGATAACAGCCCGCCGAGGCGGGAAGCTATTTGACGATCTACCTTCCTCGAATTCAAATTGGAAAGATAAGTTCTTATTTGTGGTTTTTCAAGGTGAGGCGAGCTTTTGTACCGGATGGGGTGTGCCTGACTTGGGCTTAGTCGAGGACAAGCCTCTATCCGAAACGAAGAAGGAAGCCGCCGATGCATTGTCGAACCTACCAGAGAGTGTAAGGAAGACAAAGTGGTTGTGGTCCGACTTGGTGATACGTCAGGCTGTATGGACGAAAGGTTGATCCAATTCTGCCCATCAACAGTTCGGTCTTCGTTTTATAACAAGTTTTTTATTTGCATGCATGGTTGGTCTGGAGTACCAAGTGGACCCTGCATTGAGGGAGGGGGTTGAGTCTTCTATCAGAGAGGCTGAGGAGAGCATGTTATCACCTCGAGTGCCCCTTCTAGAGGACAGAGTGGCACGAACCTCAGGGGATTTACCCATTGTCGCTCATGGGGCTCCTCAGCAGGCTCGTCTCCAGCGGAAGAAAATAAAAAAGCCCCCCACCAAAGTTGAGGTGGTTGTAGTTGAGGGGAATAAAAGGAGGCTGCAACTTCGTCTTAGGGACTCGGAGTCATCTGGGTTGACTGATGTCGTGGGTTGGCCTGCGCCTTCGGATTTGAGCCAATTGCGTGGCGAGGCCCATCTTCATGAGCAGGAGCAGGAAACTCTTTTAGAGTGAGATTCAGGGGAAACCAACCTCCTTCTGAGCCCCTTCTGCATCAGGATTCTTGACCTGGGGGACCTGTTTCCTCTCGTGTCTCTGGCTGAGGATATTCCTGAAGAATTCAGACCACTTTTGCTGGAAATTCGATTGCCTCAAACCCTATTTGATTGTTTCGCGGAGGAGCTCCTTCAGATGGAATTTCGAATCAAGAGAGACGATTTTGCTCTTCTAGATTGCGGGACCGCCTCTCAGATTACCGAAAACACGATCCTCCCACGTGATAAGGCCGTTCTGGACAGGGTTGATTACGAGAGGCTCACTTCAATTGTCGTCCACACGAATGTTCAGGTAACTATTGCGCTTGCCTTTATTATGGATGAAGCAGGTGTGGATGTTGACTGTTGTGACTTGTATGCATGCTCTCGTGGCCAATGCTGCATTGCGTCGACATGCATCGGTGGTGGAAAACCATGAAGTCACCTTAGGGGCCGTCAAGAAGGCCGTGGAGAAATCTCAGGCGGAGCTAGATAGACTGGGGCTTTTGTGTAAACTGAGACGATCACAGGTTCTTAAACTTGGGCACGAGTTAAGTGAGTCTCGTAAGAGGGAAACTGCTCAAGCTGCTTCGAGAGAGCGAGCGAAAAAGGCGCTGATGGAGGAGAAAGCTTGGTGAGAGGTCAGGGAGAACGAGCTCCTCGCCCTACTTGCCGATAGCTTTCAGGGAGTTGGTGTAGAGGACATAGTGGAGAAGGATGTACAAGAATATAAGGATTCATTGCCCGACTTCGATGAACTATATACGCATGGATATGAGCGATGTCGATCGGAGGTGAAGGATCGCTTCCCTTATATCATTGTTGAGATTGACTAGATCCCCGTCCTTTTCCAGATCATCGATGGTGATGATTAAAGTCAAGGCACGGAGGGGGCTGCTCCTGTTGGCGAAATTGTCACCACAATGGGTGACGAAGCGGATGCTGGTGCTCCAGAAGATCAAGAGCATGTTGCTGCGCTTGAGGGTGACCAAGGGCATTATGATTCGTTGAAGAATCTTGACGCGCTTCTTATCCCACCAAACTTTCCAAATGTATAGGGGTAATTGATGTATAAACAATGGTAATTTTGTAATGTAGTATAATGCCAAAAAATTTGACTTATATCTCTTCATTTGTTATTGTTGGATACAACAATCATTGGGCATACTTGTAGTTCTTCAACGAGCGACTAAGTAAATTGTATGGAGGAATTGCTATTCATACATCAAAGTGGGAGATGGAAAAAGTGCTATTCACATAGCAATTATGCCTTGGTCAAAGATGGGAGAGAGATGAGGAGAGATCTCATATCAAATCTTTTAGAGATTGGACTAGTTCTCATCACATCTTCTAGCCATATTTGAATTATTGAGATCTAAACAAATCCTCTCACACTCCAAATCAACTTCAATATCCTATTTCCTATACCAATTTGTATTGAACTTGAGATCATATCAAATCACATCTTCAAACTTTAATGGATCCTACCTAATAGCCAAATCCTATCCTAGCTAGGACTCCCTCTTGGCCACAACCTCTCCCTAGCCGCACCAATTAGCCCTAGCATGAAACCCTAATCCTATTTAAAACCCTCATCAAAGGAGGGGCAAATGTATGTAGCATACATAAAAAAATCAAGTTGGCCATATTAAATTCCCTAGGCAAACGAGCACATCACGCATCTTCTTCTTCATTGCCGAAATACAAACATCCCCTTGCAATCCTATAGCCAAGGCCAAAAGAATCTTCCCAAAACCCTATAGCAATCTTCAATCATCAACCTAGGAGATCCATTGAGAAGAAGAAATCCAAAGGGGAGAGCTTTACATCTCACGCATCAAAGTGGTGGTCTACATCATCATCATTATTTCCGCAAACCATTGGAGGAGCAGCCCACACAAATAGCTGAGCCTCACCCATTGCTGTCGACCCGCACCCTAGCCGTGCCATCATCAGGCTTTGGGGATGCCGACCTGTGCCTAGGGCGCTTGACGACCCACTGCTGCATGTGCCATCAAGCCGCTATCAAGCTTGCCGACCTGCTGCTTCATCCTCAATAGAGCCTTACCGACCCATGCTCAGATCTGCAAGAGGGGCCTTCCAACTGCAAGAAGAAGCCACGTCAAAGCCCGCACGACATGCTTGCTGACCCATTATACACACATTCGAGAGAGCTTGCCGACCCTTGATTACTAGTGCAGTCAACATCCAAGTGCCACAATAGATCCTAATGCCAAGACGCAAGTTGCAAGGAAGATCTAAGTGCCGCAACTTTCAGAGAGACCAAGGACGCAACTTGAGTTGCCGAGACGTGACGACGACGACTTGTCAGACTCAGATCTGACCCGTGCTGATTGACGGAGACGACGACGGCTACACAAAACTGAGATTTCTAATCTATTATTATTATTTTTGTGTAGTATTGTTTGATCTCCGTAGGGAAAACTTTACCGCTTTTTCTGTGACATTTTGGGGTCTTGTCTAGTGGTGGTCTAGACAAGAGAAACTTGACGGGTGTCGTAAAGTGAGAGCATATATTAGGATTGATAGCGTTGAACACGGTGAGTGTGGTACTGAGCCTGGTGAGTGTAGAGACATTGGTTCTCTAGCTATTATGGTTGTGCCTATACACTATTAATATAATATTTACTTTCGGGGGCTGAATGTAGGTCGTGGTGACGATCGAACCAGGGTAAATCTGCTGTACATCTGTGATTACTTTTTATTTACTCTGAATCTGCTATAACTGCGTGTGATCGCTCGTGGGTTGCACGAGATTTTTTAATAGCCTATTCACCCCCTCTAGGCTTAGATCCAGATTCAAAAAGTGGTATCATAGCAGGTTATAGGATCTAGTTTAGATTGACCATGAATAGCTCTATTGATTGTGCTTTTTCTGAAGGTCAGTCCCTATCACGATCTCCAAAATTTAATGGAGTAGATTATGCTTATTGGAAATCTTGGATGAAAATCTACTTAATATTTGTTGATTATAAAGTTTGGCACATTGTCGAAAAAGGTTATAAGCCACCTGTTATTAAAGTTGAAAATATTGATATGCTTACACCTGAAAACAAGTGGGATGATAATGATTGGAGATTTTATTCTTTAAATGGAAAAACTATGAATGATCTTATATGCTCTCTTGATAAATCTGAATTTAATCGTATCTCACATTGTCAAACTACGCAGGAAATATGGCATATACTGGAGGTGACGCACAAGGGTACGTCACAGGTGAAGGAGTCTAGACTTGCACTTTTGAGCACAGAGTACGAGAGATTTTACATGCTACCATCAGAGTCCATATCAGAGATGTTTGCACAGTTCACCAATATCGTCTACAAGTCTAGCTCCTTCGGTAAGCCATATTCTAGCCTTGAACAGCTAAGAAAAATCTTAAGGGCGCTGCCAAGCTCCTTTAGGCCTAAAGTCACTGCTATCCAAGAAGCGAAAGATCTATCGCAGATGAGAGTAGAGGACTTGATAGGTAACTTAATATCTCACGAGCTTGAGCTGCAGAATATAGAGGCTAGAGAGAAACCAGAGGAGAAGGAAAAAGCTCCAAAGCCACTAGCTCTTCAAGCTCTTGAAGACGACTATGATGAGGAGTAGATAGCTTTGATGGCCAGAGGTTTCAAAAAATACATCAAGCCTCCTCAAGGAAGAGCTAACATGCAACAAAGGTTTAATCGCTCTAACCATTATAATCCGTCTAGAAATTCATCCGAACAGACTGCTATTAATAAGGTTAAATGTTTTAAATGCAAAAAGAAGGGACACGTTATAAACGATTGCCCACAAGACACATCTAATGTTGCGGAGAAGAAAGGAAAAGCTGTGGTGCGAACATGTGATATGGATAGCGAGGATGAGGATGAGGATTTCACCCACTCTTCTCTTTGCTTCATGGCAAGAGATGATAATGTAAAATCTGGTAGTTATTCTGAACTTCTAATTATTTGTAAAGCCATAGAAGAGGAAATTGTAGAGCTAGAATCCACTCTAGAAGATTATAGAAATTCCAATGAAAAAATGCAACAAGACGACTACCACATGTCATTATAAATTAAGAAGCTAAAAAGAAAAATTGTTGCATGTGGTTCTACCATTACTTTGTTGGAAAAAGAGATTCTAGGTTGCATGAAAAAGCTAATTATCTTTTTTGTCCTTCTTTATTGAATGATATTAGCATGTTTAAGCAAGATTTAATTAAGCTTGAAACTGAAAAAGACTCTATGATTAGAGAGCTTAATGATAAATTGTGCATGCTAAATAATGAGCTTAAAAGAAAAATAATTGTATTTAAAAGGAATGAAGAGGACAATAAGAATGCTTTTATAAGTAAGTGCACTTTGATTGTGAATGAGAATGCGTCATTAATATCCAAAATCACAAGTCTAGAATTGTCATTAAAGAAATTCTCTATAGGAAAACAATCGTTGGATACTATTCTAGAGAATTAACTTTATGGCAATAATAGACGTGGTCTAGGATATGATGTGAAACATGCTAAAAAGTCTATTTTTAAGAAAATTCACAACGTGCCTACGATAGTCAAAAATATGTATGTAAAGTGCTTTACTTGTGATAGTATTGGTCATACATCTTATTATTGCAAGTTTAGGAACAAGAATATAAAATTCAAACAAATATGGGTTCCTAAATCTTTGATGACTAACATGAGTGGACCTTGTTGGATTTCAAGGTCACACATAGCATCTACCGTGTAGGTACGATGGAGATTTGGCGCACACATAGCATCTACCGTGTAGGTACGATGGAGATTTGGCGAGGAGCTTTGGATTGAACATTTTCATTATTTAAGCTTCTTAGCCAAACGACGACACGAATGTATGGTTTTTATTCTTTGAACTTAATGCATGCCTTCATAGCATTTTATATGTTATCTTTGTGTGCTTGACTTATTTTTATTTGTGTGTTAGTTTTCTTAGTTCAGTATATATAAAAATAAAAAAATGAAAAAGAAAAAAATAAAAAAAGGGGTGCTTAATGAATATCTTATTTCTTTGTATCATTCAAGTAGTATTATTGAATGTCATTCATATCCTTGTAGAAATCATTGTATTATTGTTATAGCTACATGTGCATGTTAATATCTCTAAATAGGCTTGCCATGTTTAATGAATTGAATAACATGATTTCTACACTTACAATTTCACTTCCACTTGTATTGAATATTGTTGCACAATTGGAGATTTTTTATAAAATATTGGAAAGTGAAAGTAGGATGAAAATAACTGAAAAATCTAAGGGATTTGATATGTATTTGCCATGGATAAAAATTGAGCACAAAAGTATTGAATATGAAACAAGAAAAATGAAAAAGAATGAACATAGCTCCGTATGCAAAATGGATACAATTCATGGCAAGTATACTACCCACGAGTATCCAACATATGCTTTATGTGTAATCTTTAGCATTAGTGTTATACTCGTCAAGCAATGCCACCCCCACATCTAAGAGTCCTTATAGGCTATGCTTGGGGTGTGGTATGAAGAAAATCAATCCTAGTATATCATGCTTATTAGAAAATGTGGATTGGTTTTGGTTGAGTTTTATGAAAGTCTCTCCCTTTGTGCTTCAATTATTTAATCATCACACTTATACGACGGTGTAGAAGTCTACGTTACTCTTTTCATTGAATTTGAAGTGCTTATTTTAAGGAAAATGTCATGCAAGTGCTAGTTGTAATTTATAATACTTTATTTTTGCATGTGACATAAACTTGACTTCGTTTATACAATTTTGATGATAACAAAAGGGGGAGAAAATATTGAAGATTTGCTGCATTAATGCTTATATATGCATATATGAGTATTGGTTTAAGTGGGAGCATTAATGGATAATTGAATATGTGAGAATGCATGAAAATAGGGGGATCATGCCATGAATATTTGTATCACATTATCATTGCATCATTGCATACTTGAATGCTTGTACATCAAGCGGTATATTGTTGCATACATCCTCCCATTATCACACTTCACACACACACACACACACACACACACACACACACACACACACACGATGTATTATTTGGAACGTTAGTGCAAATCTTATAAAAGTTTGTCATCATCAAAAGGGGGAGATTGTTGGATACAACGATCGTTGACTTCGTGTTTGATGATAACAAACATGTGTGGACGTTCTAATGTGTGTGTTAAGTGTTTTTTGAGGAGTGGCATACTTGTAGTTCTTCAACAAGAGACTAAGTAAATTGTATAGAGGAATTGATATTCATACAACAAAGTGGGAGATGGAGATAGTGCTATTTACATAGCAATTGTGACTTGGTCAAAGATGGGAGAGAGATGAGGAGAGATCTCATATCAAATCTTTTAGAGGTTGGACTAGTTCTCATTACATTTTCTAGCTATATTTGAATTCCTATTGAGATCAAAACAAATCCTTTCACAATCCCATTCAAGTTCAATATCCTATTTCCGATACCAATTTGTATTGAACTTGAGATCATATCAAATCACATCTCCAAACTCTAAGGGATCCTACCTAATAGCCAAATTCTATCCTAGCTAGGACTCCCTCTTGGTCGCAACCTCTCCTTAGCCGCACCAATTAGCCCTAGCATGAAACCCTAATCCTATTTAAAACCCTCATCAAAGGAAGGTGCAAATGTATGCGGCATACATAAAAAAATTCAAGTCGGCCATATTAAATTCCCTAGGCAAAAGAGCACATCACGCATCTTCTTCTTCATTACCGAAATACAAACATCCCCTTGCAATCCTATAGCCAAGGACAAAAGAATCTTCCCAAAACCCCACATCAATCTTCAATCATCAACCTAGGAGATCCATTGAGAAGAAGAAATCCGATGGGAGAGCTTTACATCTCATGCATCAAAGGGGTGGTCTACATCATCATCATTACCACAAACCATTGGAGGAGCAGCCCACGCAAATAGCTGAGCCTCACCCATTGTTGTTGACCCGCACCCTAGCCGTGCCATCATCAGGCTTTGGGGATGCCGACCTGTGCCTAGGGTGTTTGACGACCCACTGCTGCATGTGCCATCAAGCCGCTATCAAGCTTGCTGACCTGCTGCTTCATCCGTAATAGAGCCTTGCCGACCCATGCTTAGACCTGCAGGGGGACCTTCCAACTGCAAGAAGAATCCATGCCAAATCCCGCACGACATGCTTGCCGACCCATTTCGCACACATTTGAGAGAGCTTGCCGACCATTGATTACTAGTGCAGTCAACATCTAAGTGCCGCAATAGATCCTAGTGCCAAGCCGCAAGTTGCAATGGAGATCCAAGTGACACAACTTTCAGAGAGACCAAGGCCGCAACTTGAGTTGTCGGGACGTGATGACGACGACTTGTTAGACTCAGATCTAACCCGTGCCGATTGACGGAGACGACAACGGCTACACAATACTGAGATTTCTAAACTATTATTATTATTTTTATGTAGTATTGTTTGATCTCCGTAGGGAAAACTTTACCGCTTTTTCTGTGACATTTTGGGGTCTTGTCTAGTGGTGGTCTAGACAAGAGGAACTTGACGGGTGTCGTCAAGTGAGAGCATATATTAGGATTGATAGCGTTGAACACGGTGAGTGGGGTACTGAGCCTGGTGAGTGCAGAGACGTTGGTTCTCTAGTTATTATAGTTGTGCATGTACACTATTAATATAATATTTTCTTTCGGGGGCTGGACATAGGTTGTAGTGACGACCGAACCAGGGTAAATCTGCTGTGCATCTGTGATTGATTTTTATTTACTCTAAATCTGCTATAACTGCGTGTGATCGCTCGTGGATTGCACGAGATTTTTTAATAGCCTATTCACCCCCCTCTAGCTTTAGATCCAGATCCAACAGTTATCGCTCGTATGGGTGGTCATAGTGCCTGATGGCGCCTTTCGAGAAGAGGACACTATGCGACAGATTGCCTATAAGAGACAGCTAATGTTGCAGACAAGAAAGGAAAAGCCGTGGTGCGAACATGGGACATGGATAGTGAGGATGAGAATGAGGAGCATGAAATTGGAATCAATCTTGCTTTGATAGGAAGACACGATTAGGTATCATCTTATACTAGAGCTGAACTTTTTAAGAAAATGCAAGAGGAAATTGATGAGCTAGATTCTAGTGTAGAAAGCTATAAAAATGCGTGTTTTGAATTGCAAAAAGAAAATTGTGACATGCTGGAAGAAACTAAAAATCTGAAAGAAGAGCTTGTTGCATGCAAATCCACAATTTCCATGTTAAAAGAAAAATCTAGCTCACCTGAAAAGCTTGATTGTCTTTCTTGTCCCTCTTTGATGAATGATATTAACATGCTAGAGCAAGATTTAATTAAGCTGAAAACTGAAAAATACTATGTGACTAGAGAGCTTAATGATAAATTCTGCATGGTTAATAATGATCTTAAAAGAAAAGTGATTGAGTTTGAAAAGAAAGAATAGGAAAACAAGAAAGCTATCATTAGTAAATGTACTTTGCTTGTGAATGAGAATGCATTACTCAAATTCAAAGTCTCTAGTTTTGAATTGTCTATTAAGAAATTTTCCATAGGAAAACAATCTCTAGATATCATTCTTGGAAATCAATTATATGGCAATAATAGACGAGGACTTGGATTTGGTTTGAAAAATGTTGAAAAGCCAAAATTTAAGAAAAATCACAATGTGCCTACTATTGTCAAAAATATGCGTGCAAAGTGTTTTACTTGTGAAAGTGTTGGTCATACATATTATAATTGCAAGTTTAGGAACACGAAAATAAAGTTTAAACAAGTGTGAGTTCCTAAATATTTGGTGACTAACATGAGTGGACCTTGTAGGATTCCAAGGTCACATATAGCATCTACCGTGTAGGTACGATGGAGACTTGGCGAGGAGCTATGAATTGAACTGTTTCATTATTCAAGCTTCTTAGCCAAACGACGATGCGAATGTATATCTTTATCCCTCTTTGAAATTAATGCATACCTTCATAGATTTTGCATGCTTGAACTATTTTTATTTGAGTGTTATCTTGCTTGATTTTAGTTTGCTTGATTCGTTTTATATAAAAATAAAAAATAAAAAGAAAAAAATTGTGCTTAATGAAAATCTTTTCTCTTTGTGTCATTCAAGTAGTATTATTGAATGTCATTCATATCCTTGTAGAAGTCATTGTATTATTGTTATAGCTACTTGTGCATGTTAGAATTCCTAAGTAGCCATGACATGCTTAATGAATTGAATAATGTGATTTCTACACCTACACCTTCACTTTCACGAGTATTGAATATTGTTGCACAATTGGAGAATCTTTTATGAAATGTTGGAAAGTGAATGTAGGTTGAAAATAACTGATAAATCTAAGGGATATGATGTGTATTTGCCATGTATAAAAATTGAGCCCAAAGGAATTGAATATGAAACAAAAAAAATGAAAAAGAATGAATATTGCTCCATATGTAAAATGGATACAATTCATGGCAAGTATACTACTACCCACGAGTATCCGACATATGCCATATGGGTAATCTTTAGCGTTGGTGTATTTTACTCGTCAAGCAATGCCACCCCCACATCTAAGAGTCCTTATAGGCTGTGTTTTTTTGGGGTGCGGTATCTTGAACTTATTTTTAATGAGGTGGGGAAAATCAATCCTAGTGATTGCATGCTTATTGGAAAATATGGATTGGTTTTGATTGATTTCTATAAGAATTTCTTCCTTTGTGCTTCAATTATTTAATCATCACACTTACATGATGTTGTAGAAGTCTTTGCTACACTTTTCATTGAAATTGAAGTGCTTACTCTAAAGAAAAATGACATGCAAGTGTTAGTTGTGATTTATAATACTTTATTTTTGCATGTGACATGAACTAGACTTCGTGTATATGCTTTTGATGATAACAAACGGGGGAGAAAATATTGAAGATTTGGTGCATTAATGCTTATATGCTTATATGTGTGAATATATGTTCAAGGGGGAGCATGAAAATAGGGGGAGCATGTCATGCCATGCTTATATGTATCAGATTATCATTGCATCATTGCATGCTTGTATGCTTGTACATCAAGTGTTATATTGTTGCATACATCCTCCCATTATCGCACTTCACACACATGTCACGATGTATTATTTGGAACTTTGGTGCAAATCTTATAATCGTTTGTCATCATCAAAAGGAGGAGATTGTTGGATACAACGTGTGTTGGATTCAATGATCGATGACTTTGTGTTTAATGATAACAAACGTGTGTGAACGTTCTAATGTGTGTGCTATGTGTTTTCAGGAGTGGCACGCTTGTAAATCTTCAGAGTGATGACTAAGTCAAGTGATGGAGGAATTGCTATTCACATAGCAAATTGGAAGATGGAGAAATTGCTATTCATATAGCTACTTGGATTTGGTCAAAGAGATGATGACTATAGCTACAAGCATTGGACCAAGTCAAATTGGAGAGGATCTTATTCAAATCAATTTAAGATTGATTCATATCCCCATTGCCATTCTAATCCTATTCCAATATGGAGAGATATGAAGTATCTCTTTCAAATCTCCTTTTGACTTATTCAAATCAATTAAAGATTCTATCAAATCTCCTATCCTATTTGCATCCTAATCCTAATCCAATTAGTATTGCAATGAGATCAAATAGAATCTCTCCAAATCTCCTACTCCTACCTCCATTAGGATTTCTTCTTAGCCACAAATTCTCCATACCCTTTCCTATATAAACCAAGCTACCAAAGGTGATGAAAAGTTGCGACCAAGACAAACAAAACCCTAAGAGGCTTGCGGTAACAAAAAGAGGAGGGGTAAATATTGCGGCCTTAACAAAGAAGGCGGAAGGAGATAATATTTTGGCAACACCCTAGGAAACTTGCGCAAGTTGCTCCCATAGGCACATCTCCACCTTGCCCAAGATATTAAAGAAGCAAACTTCATTGTCCCAAGCTCCAACTTCCCTAATAGCTGTAGGGGTTTTGGCGGACCCTCAGAGCTCGGATCTGTGTCCGTCCTAAGTCGGATGGATCACATGGGCATAAAGCGCAGCAAAAAAACAAAAATTAAGGCTAGCTAAATAATTTAGCTAGGCTTTGAGGGAGCCAGAACCTAGCCCGATCTATGCCAACTTGGGGTGGATCTGACCACCCCAAGAGGGATCTATTCTACAGCGACAAAATTAAATCTACACTAAAAATTGCTTAACCACATACCCGGAATCTTGACCATGGGACAGGCAAGATGTACCACACCGTCTTCTGACGCTCCTCGTAGCCGAACCACCTTGACTCAATCCACCCGAGCCGCCTCGCACCCTCGAACCGATCTGCCCGAGCCGACTCCCTCCTTCAAGCTGATCACATGCAGTAGAAAGTTTCACTTGAGTAGACCCGCGTCTTATACGTCTGGATCCGAATCCAAACCCCCTTCGTAGTCTTGCTAGGACTAGTCCGGAGAATAGAAAGAAGAGAGAGAGAGAATAGTTTAGTCATAGATCGAGCTAGCTCAAATATCCGGAGCTACTCGATCGAGGACTTGGGGCATTTTTCAACGAAGAGTGTGCACCCCTATTTATATAGGGAATCGGCACTCCTACTTTCGTTGTGAGCAATGTGGGACTAAAACAAATATAGGAGAAATCAATTTAGCTAATTAGGCTTTAATTGAAGTTTAGTGAGCATTTCATAAATTTCCACCTTCAATGAATTAATTCTCCTTATCCATTAAACTTTAGTCACTAAACAAGCTATCAATTCGAAGGGCTTCGAATGGTGAACGCGTAGGAACCAACGACGACGAATTTCGACTTCGTTTGACCCCTCAAACAATTGCCTAAAGATGGGCAAAAAAATCAATTTTCGTAGACATCATTTGGGGTTTCAAAAAACCCTAAATCAATTAAGTTGCGGGCGCGCCTGCTAGACTTAGCGGGCGCGCCCGCCCAAGGCAGGGAGGGCGGGCGCACGCCTGCCGGGCAGCAGGCGTGCGCTCACTGCTGCAGCGGGCCGTGCCTGCTACAAGCAGCGGGCGCTGGCCCACTGTGCAGCAGGCCGCGCCCGCTGCTGCAGCGGGCGTTCACCCGTTTGCCCTTGCGGATGGGCTTGTTAGCCCAGTGAGTCTAACCCACTTTGCCTTGGACTGTTATCGTGTTTCTGGGCTCGTTTGAGCTCCGATTTGCGGCCCGCTGCTGCAGCGGGCTACGCCCGTTTGCCCTTGCGGATGGGCTTGTTAGCCCAATGGGTCTAACCCACTTTGCCTTGGACTGTTATCGCGTTTCTGGGCTCGTTTGAGCTCCGATTTGGACGCGGTTTGATCCTGTGTTTAGACCGGGACGATCCCGTCATCCATGTAACCCTTTCCAATGTATTTGTTCATACAAATATTGTCGTAACCAATTTACGACACGTTTAATCTTTGTTTGCATCAAATGCAACATTGTCCCTATTGCATTTACGACTTATTTTCACAACTAGCTTTGTGAATATCAACTATTCAATATCATCAAATGAATCTCTCTAAATTAATCTTCCTATTACTAAGACACGAACACTACTCGGTGTGAGACCTTATAGCCTGACCTTACTACAGGTTGGGGCTCGGAACCCCTAGACGACGGTCACCACGAGCAGTAGTTGTCGTCCATGTTTCAGAATCATCATAACGTGATTGACCCATTAACAAAAGCATCGTTGGGTTTACTTTGGCTATGTCAGTGATGAATGCCGTTAGCTATAGTCCCTTCGTCAAGACTGTGTCCATGTTGGCCTAGGGTATGGTTTACTGTCAACCCTATTAGACAACATTGGTCAGTATACGTCGGTCTTAGTAGTATTTACGTTGTACTTGTTACAATGTACCCCGGCCGAGGATTAACACAAAGACCGTACTGAGCCTGTGACACTAACTTCCCTTTAACGGAAGAGACGAATCCCATCTTAGTCATCTAGTCGCCTCGAGAGCTTCAGGTGCAACCCAACCTAAGATCTTTCAGCAGGCATAGCCTCGAAGCTAGATCATAGGTCTAAGCTACACTGTTCACTCACAGGTTCGTACAAATGACTTCAGGTCTTAAGGACCAGCTTACCTATCATCACCCTAGAGTTATTATAGACAGTTTAGTTAAAGTTAACCATTTAATAACTCTAAGTTGGTCGTTCAGTGAACTCATTCTCCAATAAGCACCTGTGTCTCGTCTCCGACTTTGCCAAGTCGAATGACTATGAGATCATCATTACCCTAAGGCAAGACAAAGACACAGTGGTCTATCCGATGTGTTGATATCCAGTTCTCAACACATCTATGACCACGAACCGTTTAAGACTTACGTTTCTATTCGGTCGCTTACTACTCATAATCGAGATCTTATCTGGATACGTAAGGACCTAACTATAAGTCTATGGACATTATCTAAGTATATTATTTAATCGATTTCATACTTGGAATAATGGACACCATTGTTATATGAACAAGACGTACACTTAGGATAAATCGCCTTATGGGCATATATCCTCCTACAAAAGCCGTAATCATATCTATAACTTTTTCATTTCCGCATTGATCCAAGGCCATAAGCTCCTCCCATAGCCGCAATATCTCCAAGAACCAAGCTCACAACTTGCGCAATATACCAAGGCCAAAGAATCATCCTAGCCGCAAGCCCTATACAAATAACTCTATCCTCCTCTTGCCTCAAAGCTTCAAGATCTCATCATCTTCTAGCCCTAGCCGCAACATCCTTGAAGATCCCCTTGTCGCAAGTTGCATCCCAGGCCAAGGTGTCGCAAGTTCCTCCATAGCCAAATCCTTCACCCTTACGCAAAGCTCAAGTCTTCATTATCTTACACCATTGCAAGAGAAGAAGAGGATCATCATTGGTGCTAGTCACGCAACAAGAGAGCAGTCGCAACATCTCCAAATAGCATACAAACACCTCTGGCTGTAAGTTGAAGACTCAAAATGAGAGCTATGTGTGCACTGCTGCACCCAACCTCACGCACTGCCCACGCACTGCAGCAGCAGCCTCACACACTGTCCACACACTGCAGCCGCACCAAGGGATTCTTCCATCCACATTGCCTAGAGCAGCAAGGAGATCACATGGTCGCAACTTTCAGAGAGACGTGCCGCATCTTGAGTTGCTGAGGAGACGAGACAAGACATCTACATCTTGCCAGACGAGAGTTGGCCCGTGCCGATTGACAGAGACGACTACGCTTACATACTGAGATTCTCTAAACTCTTTTACTATGATTTGTGTGTAGTAGTAACGATCTATGTAGGGAAAACTTTATCGCTTTTGTGTTCTTTTGGGACTTGTTTAGTCGAGAGACTAGACAAGAGGGTCCTGATGAGCGGGGTTTGTCAAGATAGAGCATTTACTAGGTTGATAGTGTTTTGCACTCGGGGAGTGTGGTACGTTCTAGGTGGGTAGCCGGGGGCTTGAGACTCATTGTAGTAGTACATAGGAAACATATTAATGCTAGTATTTGCTTGGGGGCTGGAGTAGGTCGTGGGACGACTGAACCAGGGTATATCTGTGCGTACTCTATGATTGCATTCTTTTTGCTCTGCTTGTGATTATAAACTGTGTGTGATTTCTCGTGGGTTGCACGAGAAATTTTTATTAGCCTATTCACCCCCGCTCTAGGCTTAGATCCAGATCCAACAACAGGAAGAATTCTTGTCGTTCTTCTTCCCATTTTATACTGGCAAACCCAAGGCAACCGTTCGATGAGCGGCACGTGTCAAAGTTTGATCTCAAGAGACGACGAGGATCAAAATTGAAGGTGAAGGGGTTTGTCGGTATAAATCAAATAGGTCTGCTTCGATTGTCGTGCCCATTTAATGTGACTTCACATCACTAGTCTCAATCAATGTTATTTCCTGAGCACGAATAATGATGGCCATTGTTAATACATGGATATGGCCCACGAAGCGAGGACAATGTGATGAAACCCAATTAAGGGCTTAAACCTCAGCCTAATAAGTTAAGAGCCCGACAGCGAAGGGGAGTTATTACTCGGTCAATGGGACATCTCATCGGACAGTTCAAGCCTCGCTGGTTACGTGGGAGTGGTCAATGGAGACTGGTAGGAGCTTTAAATATTTGTAAAGCGCAAGTGCACGGCTGTCCTCGTAGCGCGTTACGGGTTGTCCACAGGGAGGATGGGTATTCGAGTACCAATTTCGTCGTAGGTTATTCGTTAGCTACGTGAATCGATGGATTAATCTAGAACAATTATAGAATCACAAACATGCACAAGAAATAATAAGAAAAACCAGAAATGAAAGCTAAGAAATACTTATCTCATTGAATCCCAAGCAAGGGTTGTCAATCCTTATCTACAATCGAAGAGAAAAACCATCTAAACTAATCTAAAATCTAATCTATTCCTAGAAAACAAAAGGGGGGAAAACTAGGCAAAACACACTCCCAGCCGCCTTCTCCACTCTCTAGCGGCGCGACTCTCTTTAAATAGGGGATCCAAAACCTTAGAAAGTCGGCAGAAACCCGATCTGACGTGGCCACATCGAAATCGACGCAGTCGCGTCACCTTGACACTCGTGCGGGCCCAACAACCGGTAATTAATGATCCAACGCGGTCACATAGAGAAGCCACGCGACCGTGTCGAACTATCGAGCTCCCAGCAACGACAGTGATGCGACCACGTCATTTAACCGATGCGATCGAATTGTTGCCTCCAATTAACGCAATCGACGTGGTCGCGTGGCCACGAAAACTCTAGCAGGGCTGCATTTTGGACCAAGTGTACAGGGAGTTACACAGCCGCGTCATTTGGATTTACACGGCCGCGTCAGCTACGACTTCGACTCCTCGTTTTAGCTCTCTACGCGACCATTTGCATCCATACCATGCAGCTGCATAGATCATGATTCCTATGCACTTTGACGCGGCCGTGTGGATATGGGTGACACGGTCGTGTGGGTCTCTGTTCTTCATGAAACTCCTCTTCCTTATACACTTTGACTCCCCGGCTTCGCTCCTTTCACCTTTTAGCGCTCCAATATCCTGATTTAGCTTCCTTTCTCCTGAAACGCACAAATTGGAACTAAAAAGTAAAAAAGGAAACAAAAGTGGATAAAATAGAATGAAGCGACACATAAAATGGGGCAAAATGCATATGAGATGAGCGTAGAATGTATATATATAAACCACTCATTAGAGACCGAGTAAATGGGCAGCCGTTATCAACAATCCCGGAGAAGATCTCACCACAATCAAAGAAGAGTTGTTATGCACTATTGACAGAGGCCCTGAACTATAAATAGACAAAAAGACAACGTAAGAAGGGTTCAGATTCCCAAGGTAAGAGAGACCTAATACTCTGAATTACTTTACCACTTTTATAATTCTTCCTCCAAATAGCTTGTGGTGACTGATTCGAGACGAACCTCTGTGGGTCGATCTCGACAGCCCTGAGCCTCCCCTTAAGTTCCCGTTCTAACTTAAGCATCAGAAGGAATTTGGGTCGGAACCCGGATTTGACCCTCCTGACGTTCCTTTGTGGTGCAGGAAGACCGTGATACGGCCCAACAGGAGGGTCGGGCGATAGATCCCGACGACAGTCGTTCGAGTATCGACTCCACCAGAGGGTCAAACGACCGTCGCATCTAGCTACTGGGTCGAGCGAGCTTGTGCGCTACATTCTTACACCCATCATCATCGACTCTCGTTCGACCAATCGAGGGTCCCACTACACCAGCTGACGAGGATCCACTTCGTCAAGAGAGTCCATGTCAGCCCAAATACCGTTGACGTCAATTTTGGTCTTAACATGTAGTTCATGGTAACCTGTAAAAAACTTCATCATTAAATTTATTTTCATTCATATAAATGATTTTTAAAAAATACGGATGTATATCTTGAATTGCTTTCTTCTAAATGTCGACTTCTTTATTTTCAAAAAGTGCAATTATAGGTTTGAGCAATATGTTATACTGCACATAATTGAATATAAACATATCATATATATGTGTATTATTTGGTTGGAATCATAGGATCAACCTTCGTTATGGTTTCTAATACATCTAAGAATTTCTTATTGATCCTGTTATGACATTGGGCTAGCCCACAAATAATCTTATTATTCACTTTAACTGAAAAGCCCAAGTACAAGCCTACAACACCGGCCCATTAAACAGAAGTTCTAAACAAGAGGCCACTCACCTCTCCAGTCAAGGCGACAGCTCAACTAGCCGTTGTGCCTCTGCATTTAAATGATCGATTCATAATGGCGGATATCAACGGCTGATCGTTAAGCTTGCCATTATTATCAATAGCTCAAACCAATACAATAAAGCGTCATCAATGCTTGGACGTTACCTAAAGAACGGTACTTCAAAGGACCATCACACATATATAGAAGGAAGAACAAGGAGAGAATTGTTCGATTCCTAACTCTCTGATATTCACTCAAGTCAGATACTCTTTCACCCAAAATATGATCCAACAAACTTTACATTTCCTCCATAGCATGGCCTGAGAACTAGTAGAAGATCTCACAACAGGTCGAACATACTTCCACCGAGTCTTCCTTAGTCATCTTCTGACTTAAGCATCAGAGGGGATTTGGTCGGTCCCCAGATCCGACACCCTGACGAGCTCCCTATGTTGCAGACAGCTTCGAGATAGCTCGGATTCTTCTCCTATAGCTCAGATCGGAGCTTATCAAGGTCGTTGATAGCTCGCCCATTCCCTAGTCAGCTACCCACGTCATCCATTGACATTCTACGTTAGCTGTTGTGATGATCCAATTATCTTATTATTTCAGTGGTGAGAAAACATTATGAAACATTTGTCATCGTCTAAGGCAATCGAGTCAGCATCCACATTGTCGACCACACCAACGATGACTCGACCTACTAATCATGGGCATTAGAGGTCATTAACCATATGGGTAGCAAATATTATGCCACCATCTATGGATCCTAGTTCATCTACTCCTGAGACGCCCGAGTTACACTCAGTGACTCTGGAGCAATTCCAAACATTTTCACGTGAGGTGAACATCAATATCCAAGCATTGACTACCGTGATTCAACAACCGATGGGTTCATAATCTCAACCGAGCCTTCCACACCTTTGGACGAGCTCTTGATAACTATTGCTGAGCTCTCGACGATGTAGGCCAAACTTCCCTTGGCCGTGAACGTGCTCTCATTAACCACTGCCAAGCTATCATCAGCCTTGGCTAATCTCCCAATAGGTTGAATCGACCTCTGCTCCTCATTTGTCACTGGATGAGTCAACGGACGATCGGTTGAGCTGCCTGCAAACGTCTTAAACCCGATGCGGAGAAGCTCTTTTACCTTGTGATGTGTTGAACTCTTGCCTAATGATATCAGTAAAAAGAAAGAAGATTAGTGTAAGCAAATATGATGACAGAATATAAAAGTTGACCTTACCTGGAGCCCACAAGACGCTCTTCAATAATTGGTCTTCCAACAAGCCATTAATCGACATCTCTTCAGCTAATAGAGTCAACAAAAACTTAGCTACCTTGGATTCAGTCGTGGAAAGGTTCAGTTCCATTGACGCTGAAGGGCCAAGGCGACCCCCCAATGTGTGAGGAAGGCCGCCTCAGCCGGGAAGGTAATAAAAACAAAATTATTCTTCCAATCCAAAATTTTGGTGGTAAGTTCATGATATGGTTCTTGTTCCTCTTGTCGATGATATAATATCACTCGCCATGAGGAGAAAGCTTCACTTGGAAGAAAAAAATTGAAAAGCGGTAAGGTCGGATCCACTTCATGTAACAATTAGAGCAAAATGAAGCCGACCATAGAAGCAACTGAATTTGGCATCGATTGGCAAAGTGAGAGTTTGAGGGAATTCAGGACTTCAAGAATGGAAGGATGAAGGGGAAATCAGAGTCTATGCTGAAACATCTTAGAATATATCCTGACCTCACGCTTTTTGGGGAAACAGATCCTTTTGTTATAGAAAGGGACCCGAACCCCATAAAGATGGAAAATATATTTAGTATTAATCTTATTGACCCAGAAAGGGGATATTTGGTGGTCATATCTAAGATCTCCCCGGTACATCAGATATATCACATCCAGCTCGTAAGATTGAGGCCATTGGTCAGTGGGCTCAATGAATACACCATTTCCTTTCTCAGAAGATGGCTGGGGCTCTAAGGGTTGGGGGGCCTCTGGCACTTCATTAGGACGAGGAAGCTCCTCTGACCGAATAAACAATCCAGCGGAACCTTGGATTCTCACCATCTCAGCCTTCAATTTGTCAAGATATGAATCTATGAAAGAAACAGGTCGACAAGAGGGGGAACTACCTTGATTAAGGGTAGCAACGAGATCAAGCGAGAAAGGCGAGAGCGCAGCGACGAGAAGGGGCGCAATTTCTACAGAAAGCAAGGGAAGGGCTTTCTTCTAACCATCGGTTCCTATATATATACAAGAATGCACTTCCTTTGAGGTGGGCCCAGTCGGCCGATCTTGGATGCGTGTCGATATTTTAAAGCAGTAACCCTCTGAATTCCTTTAGCGGGAGAATTTTTGGGTTTCCCGCTCTAACGGCCGACATTAAATGCGTCGTCTCGACTGCTGTGCCCATCTAATCCCTGTGTGTTACATCATCCAACCTAAACCGCCACGTTAGTTGAGCTCGAGAGATGGTGGCCATTGGTATTGTTTGGGGTGGGCCCAAAAAATCACCTAATAATTTATTTTGTCCAACAAATCCAAGTACGAGTCCATAGTATTGGCCCAATAACCTGAAGGCCCAGATGGGAGGCCAATCGCTTCTCTAGTCAAATGCGACAGCTCAGTTAGCTGTTAGGCTCTAGCATTTAAAGGGTTGACTCATAATGGCAAACCTCAATGACTGACTGTTAAGCTCGTTATTATTATTGACAGCTTGATCCAAAAGCAATAAAGCGTCATCAACGCTCGGACATTACATATAACTGACATTCAGAAGACCGTCGCCTATAAGTAGGCTCTCAGACAACGCAGGATGTGACGAGTCTCTAAGAACATGCACTCAGGTATTCCTATGTTAAAAATCTGCTCCACTTAACTTACATTTCGTTCCATAGCCCGGCATGAGAACTATCGGACGACCTCTCAACAGGTTGGACATGGTTCCACCGAGCCTCTTCAAGTCATCCACTGGCTTAAGTTCCAGAGGGGATTAGGTCAGACACCAGATCCGACTCCCTTGGTGAGCTTATTGTATTGCAGATAGCTTGGAGATAGCTCGGATCCGACTCACATAGCTCGGATCGGAGCTCATTCAGACTGATGTTAGCTTGTCCAACGTCCAGATAGTTGTCTACGTCTCTCTACGTCAACGGCTATATCCGAACTATCTTTCAACAGTTCTAGTAGTGAGAGAGAACACCACGAAACAAGTATAAAATAGCAAAAACTTTACTTTTTGGGAAAAAAAGGCATTAATACATGACGATTGAATTGATAACTGATCAATTGAGAAAGCACTTGGCCATGAGCTACAAGGAAGAAGAAACTAAAATCTTGATAAATGACAAACGACCATGGGAGCTTGGACCCTCTGTCTACGCACTTCACGGTACAGCATAACACGGATCAAAACAAA
>JAULAV010005053.1:0-25013 GCA_030789695.1 Scilla litardierei | reverse complement strand
TTCATATGATTTTCAATGTATCTCACAAATATTCATTATTGGGGAGTAATGGAACCATCAAGCCTAATACCAACTATTTATGCATAACCAAGATACATAGGGATCAAATAATCATCTTCATCGTTGGGCTATAGGTAAACCATAACAAGGAGCCATGCCAAATAATCTGATACAATCAGCCAAACATAACAACCCAAAACCCCAACCTGCAACATGGATCCATGCCCCAAAATTCTGATACAATTATCCACAAAGAACACTACAATATCACAACTGCAACAAAGCTCCAGCCCCCAAAAATCTGATACCAGGAGACATGCCCCAAAAATCTGAAACAATGATCCAAAATTAACAACCCATAAACACAAACTGTACCATGGCGTCATGCCCCTAAAATCTGAAACAATGATCCAAAATTAACAACCCATAAACACAAACTGCTACATGGAGCTATGCCCCAAAATTCTGATACAATGAGCCAGAAATAACACCACATAAACACTTACAGCGACATTGAGCAATGCCCCAATAATCTAAAACAATGATCCAAAATTAACAACCCATAAACACAAACTGCTAGATGGAGCCATGCCCCAAAATTCTGATACAATGAGCCAGAAATAACACCCCATGAACACTTATATCAACATGGAGCGATGCCCCAAAAATCTGAAACAATGATCCAAAATTAACAACCCATAATCACAAACTGCATCATGGAGCACTGCCCCAAAAATCTGAAACAATGATCTAAAATTAACAATCCATAAACGCAAACTGCATCATGGAGCCATGCCCCCAAAATCTTAAACAATGATCCAAAATTAACAACCCATAAACACAAACTGCATCATGGAGCCATGCCCTAAAATTCTGATACAATGAGCCAGAAATAACACCCCATAAACACTTACATCAACATGGAGCAATGCCCCAAAAATCTGAAACAATGATCCAAAATTAACAACCCATAAACACAAACTGCACCATGGAGCCATGCCCCTAAAATCCGAAACAATGATTCAAAATTAACTACCCATGAACACAAACTACACCATGGCGACATGCCCCTAAAATCTCAAAAAAAAAATGATCCAAAATTAACAACTCATAAACACAAACTGCTACATGGAGCCATGCCCCAAAATTCTGATACAATGAACCAGAAATAAAACCCCATCAACACTTACAGCAACATGGAGCAATGCCCCAAAAATCTGAAACAATGGTCCAAAATTAACAACCCATAAACACAAACTGCTCCATAGAGCCATGCCCCAAAATTCTGAAACAATGATCCAGAAATAACAACCCATAAACACTTACAGCAAAATGGAGCCATGCCCCTAAAATCTGAAACAATGATCCAAAATTAACAACCCATAAACACAAACTGCTCCATGGAGCCATGCCCCAAAATTCTGAAACAATGATCCAAAATTATCAACCCATAAGCACAAACTGCTCCGTGGAGCCATGCCCCAAAAATCTGAAACAATGATCCAAAATTAACAACCCATAAACACAAACTGCACCATGGAGCCATGCCCCAAAAATCTGAAACAATGATCCAAAATTAACAACCCATAAACGCAAACTACACCATGGAGCCATGCCCCAAAAATCTGAAACAATGATCTAAAATTAACAACCCATAAACACAAACTGCATCATGAAGCCATGCCCCAAAAATCTGAAACAATGATCCAAATATAACACCCCATAAATACTTACAGCAACATGGGGCAATTTGAAACAATGATCCAAAACTAACAACCCATAAACACAAACTGCTCCATGGAGCCATGCCCCAAAAATCTGAAACAATGATCCAAATATAACAACCCTTAAACATTTACAGCAACATGTAGCCATGCCCCAAAAATCTGAGATCCGACCAAGGTCGGCACACCTCATTCAACTCCGACCAAAACAACCGACGGAGCACCCGAATCCAGCACAAACCCGTAGCCCCACCTAGGGTTTTTGCCGAACCCAACTGAAACCGGGGGGAAGAAGGAGAGAGGAGGGGTGAGCACTGTTGGCCTAGTTAGTCTACTAACTAGGTCGTATGATATAATTTTGATGATGACAAATAAGCCGTGTGACTAACATTTTTTATTAAGTGATTTCAGGGAGCAAAATGCAAAATAAATTTCGTTTGCAAAAGAGAATGTGTACGTGGACATCGACGCAAAAAGGAAATTCAAATGATTCTTCATTTGAATCGGTCAAGTAACTGGGTTTTTCTACTTGAATTCAAACTTCATGCTCTCATCCAAAACACAACTACTTGGTCTCCTATTCAATCTCCCATTCAAAAATCTCATCACATCATCACGTAAGATAGGATAGAAGCAAAGCCAAGTTCGGTGATTAAATCCTATCATCAAAAATCTCTTCACTGTCGAATCCTTTTTAGTTGGCTGTTTATTTTTATCTCACCCATATATCAAATAACACATCATTTTATTCAACAGAAATTTACAAAAAAGGGTAGGAGACACACCAATCATGCATTATTAAGTGCTCTCCCTTCTTTGCATGGAAAGGCTCGTTAAAAAATATCTGTGTCTGATTATCTCTGTGATTTTGATTGTGTTTAAATTTGTGCCACACACCCTATTCACCCCCCCTCTAGGGTGTTTTTCAATTGGTATCAGAGCGGGATTCCTTTTAGACTCAAAGTCTAGTGGAATTTCGATCCTATGGCACAAATTCCGCATACTTGCTCATATGACACGCACAATCAAAGAGAAGGTCAGTCGTATCTCAGATCTCCTCTATTTGATGGTACGGACTATAGTTATTGGAAACAACGTATGTCCATACACATCAAAGGTATCGATATGGCATTATGGAAAATAATCAGTGAAGGATTTACACTATTTGATAAACCCACTCCTGAGCAGCAGAAAGAAAATGATCGGTTACAAAATCTAAACTTTAAGGCCATGAGCATCTTGTATTGTGGTCTTAGTAAAATTGAATTTGACCGCATTAGTTCTTGTTCTGCTGCTAAGGATATTTGGACGAGACTTGAAGTTACTCATGAGGGAACTAGTGAAGTTAAGAAAACTCGTATTAGAATGTTATTACAGAAATATGAAAATTTTGCTATGATGCCTAATGAGTCTATTGATGCTATGTTTTCTCGTTTTGCAGATATCGTCAATCCATTGAAATCCTTAGGAAAGGATATCCCAGAGGAAGATCAGGTTGGAAAGATTTTATACTCTTTATCTGGCGATTGGATTCAAAAGAGAACGGCGATCGAAGAAGCACATGACTTGGCAGATATCAGTTTCGAGAAGCTAATTGGAAAATTAATGGCTTATGAAGTTCAATTGAAGATAGCCAATGATAGCACACCAAAGAAGGAGGAAACAAAGGAAAAGAACTTAGCTTTACAAGTTTCCAAAATGCTCAAGGAGGAGATGAATGAATCAGACGATGAAAGCATGGCTCTTGTTACAAGGAAATTTGTGAAATTCATGAAAAACAACAAAAGAAGAACAGGAAGCATTTGGGGAACCAAGAAAAACGAAGAAAATGATGGAGAAAGTTCGGCACCTCGGTGTTGCAGATGCAACAGGAGAGGGCACATGAAAGCAGAATGTCCACTTCTAAAAGAAAAAGGAAAGGAAAAGACTAGTGATGAAGAAAAGAGGACATCAAAGCGAGGAATGGTGGCTACTTGGGGAGAAAGTGACGCAGAGGAGCTCTCCTCAGATGATGACTGGAAAGATAACACTGGAACTTGCTTTATGGCTGGAAACAAAAAGGTAAAAATTGGCTCTCTTGTACAATGCTTTGATGATGACATGAATATTAGTGATGACATGTTTTCTAGCATGGAGGAAGCTTATGAATTTCTTGTAGAACTCCTTCAAGAAATGGGTCCTAAATTCCTTAAACTAAAAAAATTTCGTGATTCATTAAAAGAGGAACTAGGGAGCATGACAAGAGAGAGAGATGAGCTTTTTGTTAAGTGGAAAGAACAAAAGGAAATAATATACAATTTTGATGAAACCCAATTAGAAACAAAAACATTAGAGCTAGAAAATACTAATAAAAAATTGGCTACGTTAGAGCTTGACCACGTTAATTTAGCTAAAGAATTAAAAGAGAAAATTAGCATTCTTGGTTCTAAAGATTCTGAAATAAAATTATTGAACCTAAAAGTGGCTAGCTATGAAGAAAAATTGGAAGAGCTTGAAAAAGAAAATTCTAATTTAATAAAAGGAAAACACATAGCCATTGATTTAGAAACTAGCGAAAAAGAAAAAAGATATGAGACTAAGATTAGTGAACTTGAGAATGAAAATCAAAGTCTTAGCTTGACATTAAAGAAATTCACAAATAGCCAAGAAAGCTTTAATAAGATGATAAATGAACAATCTAGTAAACATGGTCTTGGCTTTCAGAAAAAACAACCTAAGAAAAAAACTAGGAAGATCATTGAAATGAATTTTGCAAAAGACATGAGCTTTCACCATTGCATGCACAAAAATCATATGTCATCTACTAATAAGCATTTCAATGTTACATGTTTTTATTGCAACAAAAGTGGGCATGTTATGAATGATTGCTTGGCCAAATATTATCCTGAGTATTTTATATGGGTTCCAAAAGCATCGTACTAACAATTATGGATCCAAAATTTGGCTACCAAAGGGTGCATCTTCTTTTGTAGGTGCATCTTCAAGTGGAAAATGACAGCATTTAGTGCCTTGATAGCGGTTGCTCGAACCACATGACGGGCAACGAATCCCTCTTCACGATGCTATCAAGGAAAGATGGAGGGGCGGTTATTCTTGGAGATGGAAAGAAGTGCAAAATCTTGGGTAAAGGTAACATTGAATCTTCAGATGTTGCAGGTGGCTTGGATGGACTGGAAATAAACACTAGCAATTCCAATGAGCAAGAGAACAACAATGATGGTGTACCAAAAAAGCAGAAGATACTACGACATCACAAGATCTCCCTAAGGATTGGCGCTTCAAGAAGGATCATCCAAAGAACCAAATCCTTGGAGACACGACGGAAGGTATACGCACTAGAAGTAGCTTTAATTTGATGGCCCTTAAACCAAAAATAATTTTGCTTCATTCAAAGGGAGTTGGGGATTATGTCACTAATTGAGAATTAGCACGAATATCCATGCACATACACATGCTTAAATATTGTATCTAAGCTACACACATTGCACATTATTTCATCTTTACATGGGTTTGATCATTCTTGGTATGTGCATGCATGATCGTCATCACTATTATTGATTTTGGTTGAGAATTTGATATGAACCTTGTTAGACATCTTAGAAACATTAAAATGTTTTTGATGACGCACCATATTATTGTAAAATCCACATGCTTGAATTATCAATAAAAAAGTGAAACTTGTAAGCATGCCAAATTGTACGAATCAAATAGATTGATTGAGTCTTATAAACTATGGAGACAATTGAATGTGCTTAGATTCTAAAGTTTCTGAATTTATATTTTATCTTTACAACTTTGTGCGCTTAAATCTCTATGGAAAATTATTTAGTAGGAGTCGAGTATGTGATGCCTTCATGCGTCACTATTCTGAGACACCAACATTGTAATAATAATAATAATAATTGTTATGAGCATTTATAAAAAAAATAGAAAAAGAAAAAGGGAATAGCAAAACATCTTCAAATATACTACATTTGATACCGGCAGCTAGTAACCGGATTTCGGGGGTTTGTTGAGCAATGCGTATGAAATATGGTAGATGAAGCAACCACTTAGCGCACCTCAATTCCAAAGGACCCGAAATTTAACACCATGGTATCCCTTGATTGGTGTCTCCGTACATATTAATTATTGATTATTCCATAGCAACGAAGGCTCACAAAATGTATTAGATAATTTTATATTTTCATCTCTTAAGTTTCTAAGCACCCTTCATATTGTCAAAGTGTTTCATAATACAACATCTTCTTGTTAGATTTCTTACAACGATCGTATGCTTTCAATGCTCATGATATTTGTTATACTTTAAGTCCGTGGGGAATAAGCATTAATATGAGCATCGTCATCAATTTCTTGTTTCTTCGATATGCTAAACTTGTTTCATGTCTCATTCTTAGCCTCTTCAATTTATTTTTGTGATCTTTTCGATTAATGGCAAAAGTGGGAGAGAAGAAAAATGCGAAATATAATGCACAAGGGGGAGAGATGCACATCTTGAGGGGGAGCTTGTCACAACTTTTCATGAGAGCACATCGATAGGGGGAGCTTTGTACGATGTTTATAATCATATGCACTATTCGACTTGCTTTTTAATATCATTTCTTAATTTTTTCCAGACTTGTTTGCCATCATCAAAAAGGGGGAGATTGTTGGCCTAGTTAGTCTACTAACTAGGTCGTATGATATAATTTTGATGATGACAAATAAGCCGTGTGACTAACATTTTTTTATTAAGTGATTTCAGGGAGCAAAATGCAAAATAAATTTCGTTTGCAAGAGAGATTGTGTACGTGGACATCGACACAAAAAGGAAATTCAAATGATTCTTCATTTGAATCGGTCAAGTAACTGGGTTTTTCTACTTGAATTCAAACTTCATGCTCTCATCCAAAACACAACGTACTTGGTCTCCTATTCAATCTCCCATTCAAAAATCTCATCACATCATCACGTAAGATAGGATAGAAGCAAAGCCAAGTTCGGTGATTAAATCCTATCATCAAAAATCTCTTCACTGTCGAATCCTTTTTAGTTGGCTGTTTATTTTTATCTCACCCATATATCAAATAACACATCATTTTATTCAACAGAAATTTACAAAAAAGGGTAGGAGACACACCAATCATGGATTATTAAGTGCTCTCCCTTCTTTGCATGGAAAGGCTCGTTAAAAAATATCTGTGTCTAATTATCTCTGTGATTTTGATTGTGTTTAAATTTGTGCCACACACCCTATTCACCCCCCCCCCCTCTAGGGTGTTTTCAAGCACAGCAGGTGGGGCCCAATAATCTCAGAGAAAGGGCGAAATCGACGTGAAATTCTGGGATTTCGCACTGGGCAGCTGGGGTTCTTCGGGTCGCCGTATTGTCGTCAGAGGTGGGAAGCCTGAAAGAGGCATTGACAGACACCAACGTCTCTTTGGCAGCGACAGTGAAGTCTGCGGAGGAGGCTTTATCCCTTGTCCGAGAGGCACATAAGAAGGAGAGGGACGAGCTTTGGTCCGAGAGTGATTACTTGCGACAAGTGGGCCCCGAGCGTCACGTTGCAAAAGTTGTAAGGGGCTATGAGGAGATCATGGCCCCGCGGATCATGAACTCCTTCCTGGAGGGTTTCTAGGCATAACGAATGCTTCCTCGTTCCTCAGCCTATCCCGACCATCCTGTCGGGACGGGGGACATGTGAGATGCCGAACCGACTGGAGAAGCCCCTTCCAGAGCTGTTGCCCTGTAGGCACCGTAGATTAGCTCTTCCTTCCTCCTCTTGTAAAAGACCCCCTTTTGATTTTCTTGTAAAAGACCCCTTTTGATCTTAAATGGAATTTCTGTTGCTGTGTTTTACCCTTTTTCTGTGTATTGGACTTGTTTTGGTCTACCCCCCTTTCCGCGGCTCCTGTTAAAGTCGGCAGGTGGATCCAGTCGGGGGAAGCATTTCTTGGGGGAGGTATTAACCGATCAGTGCTGGAGGTCTAACCGATTTGTCAGGGAAGTGGTTCCCCATCTTTTGGTCCGCAGAATGGCCGGCCCGCTGGGGGAGTTGTCCTCCGCATCATGGTCGATCGGTTGATCAGCCTGTTGGGGGTGTTGCTCCCAGCCTTACGGTCAATCGAAAGATCGGCCTGTTGGGGGAGTTGCCCCAAGCCTTACGGTCGATAAGAATCAGCCTGTTGGGGGGATTTGCCCACAGCATTACGGTCGATAGATCGGTCGGCCTGCTGGGGGACCTACCACTAGCCTTACGGTTGATCGAATGATCGGCCCGCTGGGGGAGTTACCCCCAGCCTTACGGTCGATAAATAATCGGCCTGCTGCGAGAGTTGCCCCAGCCTTACGGTCGATAGGTCGGTCGGCCTGCTGGGGGAGTTTTCTCCAGCCCCACGGTCGATCGAATGATCGACCCGCTAGAGGAGTTGCCCCCAGCCTTGTGGTCAATAAGTAATAAGCATGCTGGGGGCGTTGCCCCCAACCTTACAGTAGATAGGTCAGTCGACCTGCTAGGGGAGCTACCACCAGCCATACGGTCGATTGAATGGTCGGTGCTCTGGGGGAGTTGCTCCCAGCCTTACGGTCGAAAGTAATCAGCCTGTTAGGGGAGTTGCCCCTAGCCTTACGGTCGATGGGTCGGTCGGCCTGCTCGGGGAGCTACCACCAGTCTTACGGTCGATCGAATGATCGGGCCGCTGGGGGGGTTGCTCCCAGCCTTACGGTCGATAAATAATCGGCCTGCTGGAGGAGTTTCCCTAGCCTTACGGTCGATAGGTCAGTCAGCCTGCGGGGGGAGCTACCACTAGTTTTATGGTCGTTCAAATGATCTACCCACTGGGAAAGTTACCCCCATCCTTACGGTCGATAAGTAATCGGCCTGCTGGGGGAGTTACCCTAGCCTTACGGTCGATAGGTCGGTCAGCCTGCTGGGGAGCTACGGCCAGTCTTACGGTCGATCGAATGATCGGCTCACTGGGGGGAGTTGCCCCAACCTTACGATCGATATGTAATTGGCCTATTGAGGGAGTTGCCCCCAGCTTTACGATCGATCAGTGTTCTAAAAATCGGCCTGGGCAGCCGCCTAGGCGGCGCCTAGGCCTAGGCACCGCCGGCCAGTAAACGCTCCGAGTATGGCCTGGGCGGTCAATCTGGGCGTTTTGGGGATTAATCGGCTACCTAAGCATTATGGGCGGTGTCTGGACGCTCTGGGCGGTTCCTAGGCAGTTCTTGGGCAGTTCCTAGGCGGTTCCTGGGCGGTGTCTGGGCGTTTTTGGTAAATGGCTTAATTGCACAAGAGTATCTTTTAAATTTTATTTTGTTGCACACAGATACTCTAAAGTTGGTAAACTGGATGTTATTTAGTATGTATTAAATATTTGATGTATTTTAAATAATATATATATATATATATATATATTTATATATTTATATATAAACATAAATATATTAAATAAAAATAATTAAAATAATTAAAAAATGAAAATCCGCCTAGGCCGATTAATCCCCGATTAATGCTCTGGGCGCTAGGCGCTAGCAATCCGAACGCCTAGCGCCTAGCGTTTTTTACAACCTTGTGATCGATAGGTCGGTCGGCCGGCTGTAGGAGCTACCACCAGTCTTACGGTCGATCAAATGATCGGCCCGCTGGGGGGAGTTGCCCCCAGCCTTACGGTCGATAAGTGATCGATCTGTTGGGGGTTGCACCAGCCTTACGGTCGATAAGTAATCGACCTAAGCCTTACGGTCGATAGGTCAGTCGGCCTGCTAGGGGGGCTACCATCAGTCTTACGGTTGACCATGTGATCGACATGCTGGGAGAGTTGCCCTCAGTCTTACGACCGACTGAACAGTCGGTTCTCAACATGGGTCGATATATCCATGACATGGTCGTTAAGTTTCGAAGGACAAATGGTTGTGCGCGAGAACTCTCGTTCCTTAGGAAAAAGGGGGAAGGTACATTGAAGACATAAAGCAGATAAGATAATGGTGGGCAAGCATCACTTGCCCGGTGAGGGGAAGAAGGGGAGGTTTCCCTGCTCATCGCCCGTGGTTGGCTCCTTACTCGATTATTCGTAGGGGGCCTGGACGACGTTCACCTTATTTCCTTTATCACCTTGCCTGGAAGTGCCCTCTCTAGAGCATGCTTTGAAGCGTCGACGAAGTTCTTGAGGTATCCCTAACTGATCAGCTGGTCAATGTCTTTCTTTAGATGCCAATAATCGTCGTTGTCGTTGCCGGTGTCCTTGGGATACTTGCAGTACTTCTCTTCGTCTTGTTGGCCACCATTCATCCTCGAGGGTAGTTTGTTGATGTAGCCCTCCTTTTGGGCCTGTGTCAAGATGACGTCTCAGGTCGCGTTCAGCTTGGTTGTGGCTGCTTCCCTCTGCGCTGCTTCCCCCTAGGATTCCTTTCACGTTTGTGGTCCTCCGGTTCGCAGCGTATTCCCTCGTCGCGCGTTGAGTTCTTTTTGGTCCCCGTGGGGGAGCCTTCTTCTTTCGCGGTGAGGGCTTCTTCTGTCAGTATAAATCGCTCCACCCGAGCTAAGATCTGGTCGAGGCCCTTGAGAGGGTCATGATGCAGTTATTTCTTCAGGCCCCTATGTTGAAGTCCTTTCTTTAGGGCAGTTCTTACGACCACCTCGGGACGGCTTTCCACGTTCAGCCTCTAGGCGTTGAGGCGCTTCATGTAGCTTCTCATAATCTAACCTGGCCTCTGCGTTATGTTGAACAAAAGGTCCGAGCCTGGCTTTCTCCGTTGCCTCACCTTGAATTGGTTGCAGAAGATCGGGGACATGTCCCGAAAGTTGTCGATGGACTGATCAGGGAGGCTGTTATAACATTCCCTTGCTGACTTTTGGATGGTGGTATAGAAGCCTCGGCAGAGCAGAGCGTCATCGGCCCCTTGGAACTCCATGATCCTCGTGTAATCTTGGACGTGCTCTTGGGGGTCCCTAGTGTCGTCATACTTCTCCAGTATTGTGACCATGAACCTGGAGGGTACTCGTGCGGTGGTGATAATCCTCATTAGCAGGCAGCGATCGTCCACGGGGGTTTCTAGGATGACCTGGTCTTGTAGTGACTCACCCTGGTGTTTGGGCGGTTTGGGTAGATGGGCGGAGGAGTGGTAAGGACTGCCTCTACAGCTGTCCCGGCTGGGAATCGACATTGGCCGACGAGCGTTCTCCCTTCGACGACATTCCTTTCGACTCCTCTGCCTCTTCCGGCGTGTGCTCCTGCTCCATCCCCATCGGTCCTCAGTGGCCGGGCGGCTGGGCAACCGCTCCCGGGTCGAGCGAGATCGTTTGGACGAGGCCGCAATTGGCTTGTCCACAGTCCATTCGGTTCTTTGTCTCCGCTCATTTCGGAGGGAGGTGTAGGTCTGAGACTGCGTAGGAGAAAAGTTCGGCAAGGTGAACCGCTACTCTCGGTTGGGGCTTCTCTCATCGTGCCACAGTCGAGCACAGTAAGGGGCGTGACCCTTGGCAATCCGGAAGGCCCGCCAAGTTTCCCTCGAAGAGGTGTTATGGGCCTGCAAGTTGTTGGATAGCTGCCACCAGTATCAAGAAGTTGGTGTTCATTTTCTTGGCGAAAAGGTAGAAATGTTCGCAGGTTACTGAGCATGAGTCGTCGGTTTCTTCGACGGAGCGTTTGTGTTTGGCCTCGGTTGACACGTAGACGCCCTCCTCGTGGATGTGCGGCATGCAGGGCCCCCCGTTGGTGTGCTGATCCATGTCGGTTGTTGTGGTTGCCGTTGGTGATGATCTTATTCCCACAGAATGCGCCAGATGGTTCAGGATGTTTTCTCAACGCTGGATGGTAGTTTGGAGGTCCGAGGGTCGTCGCTATCTTGAGAGACATGGACGACCTTCGAGATCGGTCGGCCCAGTGTTCACTTAGACAGAAATGTGCGGACCCAAGTGATGGTGGGCTGAAGGGTAGCTTCGACGCGATGACAACCTCCGGGATCAGTCGGACGACCGAGCTTTGAAACGAGAGCGATTGTGTCCGAGCAATGGGACGCCGAAGGGAAGTTTCGGCCAAGTGACGTCTTCCTCGATCTGCAAAACGAAGAACTCGTCAGGAGGGGTCGGACCTTGGTTCCGACCAAGTCCCCTCCGATGCCTAAGTCAGATCTGGTCTGATAGGTGCTCGGTGGAATCGAGCTTGGTTCACGAAGAGACCAAGCAAGAGTTCTCAGGCCGAGCTGTCGAGGAGAAATGTGTGGTGGAAGAAGGTCTGAGAGAATTTGGTATACCTGTGTGTCAAGTATTCAGATTTCCGTCCTTTGCGTTCTGTTCTTCGGGTCTCTTATAGGAGTCACGTATGTCAACGCCTTATGGCGTTTATCATTCCTCACTCCGTGCTCCCCCGCGTTGATGGTCATTTGAATGGTGATCAAGGCGAGTGTAATAGCGGCTTCAATGGTGATCAAGGCGGGAGCGATCGGAGGAGCGGTTTCCCCCATCGAGCGGGTCAACCGTCTGTCGGATGGCGGTGTTGGACCGATACATACCGTCCCGTCTCTGGGCCCCTTTGGGCCAGAGCCCGGCACGGTTTTGGGGCCTAGCAGTCGACCTGCCTATCTCCGGCCCATTTGGAAGGTTGTATCACGGATAATCAGGTACCCATCATTGCTGAATTAAACAAAATTTAGTACATATACAAATTTATTGTAAGTAATATTAAGGTCCGAATAATCTGTGTTACTGCAACTACGGTTTCACAAACTAATCCGTCTTGCCAATGGAGGCATTATAAGATCACGAGACTTGCTCTTTTTTGAGTTTGGAGGTTTTATCATTTCCCTGTATTGATTTTAGGCCTCTCTCTCTGTTGCGTGACGAATCTCATTGCTATGTATTCAGCCCTCAAAATTCTGCTCTCATTATTAATAGAGAAGTATCCACTTAAAATGGCGAATGTGGCCCTTGTCACGTGAATTGTTCACGAATTCCAAATAGAGGCTGTGTGCCGTGTGGCTGCGTTCTCTTCCTGCGTACATCAAAACCGGCATAATTGCCACGAAGGTGATGAGATTCCCGATGTGTATCGCGTTCGGTGTCATCTGTCCTCAGCTGCCATGTGATCAAGATTCAAGCATGAATTTTCACGAGGAGTTGCGGCTACAAATACAAAATAATACGAGACAAAACATTTATAAAAAAAACATTCTTCATACATAGCCACCATTAACCCTAATAATCTGCCCATTGATCCACTCCGCAGCATCACTAACCAAGAACCCCACCAGGGACGCAACATCCTTTGGCTCTCCCAACCTCCCCGTCGGGTTGTCCTCCGCCAGCGCCCGCATCCGCTCCTCTGTCTTACCCGCATAAAACAACGGTGTCCTTACCGGACCCGGGGCCACTCCATTCGAGGTTATACCCGTACCTTTTAGCTCCTTCGCCAACACCTTGGTCATCACTTCAATCGCCGCTTTACTGGCCGAATACGACCCGTAACCCGGTCTAAGCGAACCAACGGTCGAAGACGACATTGTAACGATCCGGCCGCCGCCTCCCCGAGCCAACCGGTTCGCCGCCTCCCGGCTCAGCAGAAATGTCCCCTTGGCGTTCACATTAAAAACCCGGTCCCAGGTCTCCGCCGTTGTCTCGGCTATGGCGGGGTATTTTGGGTCCTGGACCCCGTGGGCCGCCACGAGGATGTGAAGCGGACCGAATGTTTGTTCGGCCCGGTCGAACAGGAGCTTAACGCTGGCGGGATCCGACACATCCGCTTCGACCGCAATGGCGCGTGAACCGGGTTCGGGTACGGTGGAGTTGATTGCAGAGACTAAATCGTTAGCCGGCTTCGGGTCACCAACGTAGTTGATGACGAGTTTGGCTCCGAGAGAGGCGAGGTGGGTGCAGATTTCGGATCCGATGCCGCCAGACCCGCCGGTGACGATGGCCACCCGGTCTGTTAGAGGGAGTGAGTTTGTTGGGCTGCTGGGCTGGGAAACAAGCTTGGTTGGGCTTTGAACGAGGGGTTTTGGTGGATGGCCGTCGATTAGGGGTGGCTTCCGGCTGTGACCGTCGAGTTCTGGTAATTGGCCATCGATTTGAGGCGCAGGGACAATTGCAGGAAGCAAGCAGTCAGGGAGATCTAGCTGATCATCTGTGAAAGCAGACATCCTCTCTCTCTCTCTCTCTCTGTGCCTGCGCCTGCAAAGGGAAGATGAACATTAATTAAATAGAGATGAGCCAAGGAACTTGCTGTTAAATTTCCTTCACTTGTTGATTAACGTGGCCATGTGCAAAAGTTTCCAGTGCAGCTATTCACAGTACACGTTTTACCGAACATATCATCTTTTTTGTACAATTATGTAGTATGAGCATTACTATATACACCTTAAAAAGATGTGTATGAATGTGACATTTTGCCAAACATGGAAAGAAATTGGAAGAGAGTGGAAGAGATGTGACATATGATGTGATTTTTCTTTCCATTTTTGGTAAAGTGTCACGTATGTAAACATCAATTGAGGTGTATATAGCCCATCTCTAATGTATATGTAAACTGTGCAAAAAAAATTGAAATTTTTTTGAGTTTTGTTCTTTACAACATGAATGATCACCGTATCAAAAAATTAAGTAAATCCAACGTTATTTGACCCTCGCTCTATTCATTGCAAATTCAACACTTTCAGAAAAATAGAATTTTTTGTACCTGACGTATCGTGTTAAGGCCAAAAATGACCGAGACAGTACTTATGCTGACGTAGGCTCTTCGTGCTGAGTCGGAGCCTTGTCAGCAAGTGAATGGGGTTGGTAGAACTGTGGTCGGATGATGGATGTTGATTGGAGTGCGGTGCTTGATCGACCCTCGAGCGATTTGTACGTGGACTGATCGAGGCTGGGAAGCTCGGAGGCGGCCCTCACAAGATATCGAGACTCGCCGATCTACACCACAAAGAACCGTCGGGGGGTCGGATCTGGGTCCCGACCCAAATCCCCTCCGTGTTAGTTCTTGGTTTCAAGACTAATGTTATTTTGATGATAATCAATACATTATGTGAGTGTGTCCATTACTCCCATGTTTGCATGTTTTGTATGATTATGGGGGGGTATGGAATTTTTGATTGCTAGCATTATTTTTCCATTCATATGGCACATTGTATTTCATTCATATTATGTTTGTGCATATGGGATGGTTATTTCTCTTGCCCTTGGTTTTCATATTTGGCTATTTCCCATCTTTTTGATATGCCAATGGGGGAGAGAAATAGGTTATGTAAAATATACCTTATGCGTGTTCATGCATTATTTTCAATTGGTATGTTTTTGCTTAACAACCATCAATATGATGTGTGCTTTATATGTCTTTATTTTGTGCACATTTGCATATTGATTGGGGGAGTTTGTTAGCACACATTGCTTATTTCAATGTTTATTATATTTTGACATAATGTATTGTTATCATCAAAAGGGGAGAGATTGTTAATTCTTGGTTTCAAGACTAATGTTATTTTGATGATGATCAATACATTATGTTAGTGTGCTAATCAATCTTATGTTTTAGTCTCAGTTTATCTTAATGATTATATGTTGATGAGACAAAGCATAAGGCTTGGAGGATATTACAAGGGATATCTCCAAGAGTGATGGTGTGCTCAAGCTTGGATGAAGTCATGAAGATCATCTAATGAAGCCAAATCTTGGAGCATGATGATGGATGGACATCTAGAGGAGCATTGCCAAAGCTTGGAGCTTGATGAAGGGAAGCTCATCAAGGAGTGCCAAAGCTTGGAGATGATGGAGAGCATCAAGGCATCAAGATTGAAGTCTTAGACTCTAGGAGATGCAATGTGTAATCCATGTAATTTCATTTACTTGCATTTCTCTTTTTTGAGCCTAGGATTTTTGTAATGCCTTGATAGATGGTCATACTCTCATGCATTTGCTTTTAACCATCTTAGTGAGCCTTAGGATTATCATAGAATCCAACCTAATAGGTTCATCTTGCCCAAAGACTCATTTGGAGTCTCTGGCTCTCCTGCTGTCGCCTGCTGAAGGTTTTACAGTCGACTGGGTGATTTCCAGTCGCCTGTCGAGCCTTCTACAGTCGACTGAGATGCACAGCTCAAGTCAACTTTTCAATTGACTCATCTTGAGCGTTTCGCATCAGTCGACTGATGTTCAATTTACAGTCGCCTATGAATTGGTCGACAGTCGCCTGTGCGCTTCTTGCATTTTCTGGGATTTTTTCTATGTTGCAAGACAGTCGCCTGTTGCTGTTTTTACAGTCGTCTGTATATTTACAGTCGCCTGTGAAATGGCCTTCAGTCGTCTGAAAGGCGTAAGTGCGAAATATGCATCTCTCTCTGTCTTTTCTCCATCTTACAACAGTCGACTGATGAAGGTATTACAGTCGCCTGACTATATGACAGTCGACTGTATTATTGATATCAGTCGCCTGTGCGTAAACTGGAGAAAGAGTGCAGCTCTCTGTTTCTTGTCCATCCCTGTTGCAGTCGCCTGATGAAGGATATACAGTCGACTGTTTGCTTTTCAGTCGCCTGTGTAGTCTTCTACAGTCGACTGTCCTGGCTCAGATTATAGCCGTTGGGATATTTTCTAGCCGTTGATCAGTCGACTGTCTAATGATCATCAGTCGACTGTTCTTGCCGTAAACTGCCAAAATCTAGCCGATGCAGATTTCTTCCCTTTGGGTTTTTGGCTGGTTTTATGGGTTCCTTTGCCTTCCTATATATTGGGATTGGCTTAGTTCTTTTAGACTTCTTGAAAGGGTTAGGAAATCATAAAAGATCATTTCATCTCTTCTCTAAGCCACTCCTCCCTCATTCCCTAATTAGAGCTTCAATCTTATGATATAGCATCTAAGCTCTAGGGAATTTCTCCAACGGATTTCAATCTCATTCCTCTTCTTGGAGAACATCTTTCTTCTCTTAATTTCATACACTCAAGTGAGAAGTGTTAGGATTCATTCCTAGAAGAAAGAAAGATCATCAAGTGCAATCAAAGCTAATCTCAAGCACTTGGCCTTTCACTTGCATGCCTTCTTCTTCACATTGGTAAGATCATATCAAGGCATACGTAAGTGTTGTTTCGTTTTGTTTAGTGTTCGAAACCCTAATTCTCGTTGTGGGAATTAGTTACTCTCTTTGTGGGAGTTTGGTTCTTTCTGTGTGAAAGAACAAATCCTCTGTGTGAGGTCTCTCTGTGTGAGAGTGAGGATATCTCTTTGTGGGAATCCTAAATCCTCTTGGTGAGGTCTCTCTCTTTGTGGGAGTGTATCCCTTTGTGGGATTTTGTATTCACTTCTCTGTGTGGGAATATAGTGAATACTGGTGTGGCTGGACGTACCCAAGTTTTGGGGAACCAGGGTAAAATCTGTGTGTTTGTGATTGTTGTTGTTGAGCACTCTGTTTAATTTCCGCTGCTTATTGTGCATTAATTTTAGTAACTTTTAATTAAGCATTTTGCTTGCTATTACACTATTCACCCCCCCCCCCCCCCCCCCCCCCCCTCTAGTGTGTGTGTGTGTAGTCCCGCAGGGTCCCTTACACTCCGATGCTTAAGTTAGTATGGAATTTAGGAAGGAGATGAAGCTTAGAGCAGCTGAGATCGACCCATGAAGGTTCATCACATGTTTGACGTTGCAAGCTCTAAATTGTAAGAAATATTGGCTCAAGAAGGAGAATCTATGTATTAGATCCCGTACCTTCAGAATTGGAACCCCTTTACCTTTTCGGGTACTTATAGGTAACTCCTTAATGATTGTGCGTAAACATCCATCATTGATTCGAGAGAGATCTTTTCGGGATTCGAGATAACGGCTGCACATTGATTCGGCCCTATTAACTTCCTCCTGAATATCGGCACAAGCTTAACGGTCGAACGAGCAGTTCGCTTGACTCGGTAATGTTCCGCTTTGAGTGACGGGTATCGGGTTGTGGACACCAAATGAGTCGGGTACACGGATACTTCATCATGATCCGTATCCGTTCAATGGCACCATCATTCGTGCCTCAGAGACTGCGTTGATTAAGACCGCGTGATGTGTAATCTCCTTAAATGCGCACAGTTTTCGAACCGTTCGACTTGATTTGTGCCACCAAAACCCTTTCGTCTTTGAATTGATCTCAACCGCTTCTTGAGGTTGTTTTCGGACACGTGTCGTTCATCGATCGTCAGTCCGTTGAACTCCTTTGTATAAAAAAAAAGCGTGGAAGAAGAAAAGATTTTTCTGTTCCGCCTTCTTCCTTGTTTCGAAAGCTTGATTCCTATGTTGCCTCCCGCGTAGATTGCTTGTTCTTCCTTAGGTATTTCCTCCTGATTGACCTTGACACTCTTTTAGATCCCTCAGGTATGTTCACACCAGTTAGAATGAAGGAGCCGTCTTACGAGGAGCTCAAGGCGCGCATTCGACACCCCTCACCGCAGAGGATCAGAGCTTGAGGGTTCGGATAGAACCAGCCCTTCCCATTCTTTGAAGGGATCAGAGCTTGAGGGTTCCCAGAGTTATCTTAGAGATGGCCCCTAGGTTTTCTCCTGATCTGTCCGCAGAGGTCTGGTTAGGTGATCGGTGCCCCGTTTATGATTAGGGCGGGGTGTCGTTTTACCGCAAGTGCACGGTTAGTATAGGATGCGGGTATATCGAACACAGGGAGGTGGATGGCTTGATGGCTACTAGCCGCATCTAGGTTGTGTGTGAGCTACGCGGATGATATGAGTGGGTTGTGTAGAAATAAAGAAAAGAAATGTAAAAGACAAGAAATGACTCCCCGCTACCACGGGCTAGAGCATTCATGACACTTGGTATTCGACTCAACCCAGGGTGAGACATTGCCCCAAAAGGTGGTACCTAGTGCCCCGTGGGCCTGATATTCCGGTCGGTGCTCAGGATGATACGCTATGTCTACCCGGTTTTGGACGGTGGGCATTCCCATGTCCAACACCCTCTGCAACCGAGAGCATTAAGGCCACAATGATAGTTCCCAACATTTTGTCCAAGCCGTTCCCACGTGCAAGGACTTAATGTCAACGCTAGGGCGTGAGCTACGGCTAGAGAATCAAACTCCCGTTTTATTTCCTCTTGGCCCAACGGTCAAAGGCGGTGTTTTTTCCGTCGATGACAATGAAACGCCCTAGCGTAACCCTAATGGCCAAAAAGGTCGAATGTGATTCCTATCAATACATCAAAGCAGATCTTGATGGGACAAGCATCCGGAGCCCAACCTCTAACTCCATCTAGTGTGTTGCCATACGTGTTGGTCTCAGATTGCTAGACATCCCTATTGATACATTCCATCAAACACTTGCCATGCAATCAAGTCAAATGAAATATCCCAAGCATCAATCCTACTCTAACTCATATTAGGGTTCATCAAACACTACTCAATGATGAAGAACATGATAGCAAGCAATAAAAGGGACAAACAAACATTCACCATCAAGCTTATTGAAAATAACATAAAGCAATGGAAATACGGAAGAGAAATACTCATCTTGCTTTAGAATCTATCAATCCATTACAAGATTTATTGAAATAGAAACCCTAATCTAACATAATCTAAGGCTCCTATGAAAGGGGCAGAGAGCTCCTGAAAAATCGAGGGGAACCCCTTACAAGTCGGCCGACATCTCATATTTATAGGCCCCCACAAAACCCTAACAGTTTGGGTACAAATACCCACTAAAACTGCTGAAAAAGTGCCATCTGATCGGGTGGAAGTTCACCCGATCGGGTGGAAACAAACAGAGACACTGAACTGCTGAAAATGGGCTCACCCGATCGGGGGGATAGCCCACCCGATCGGGTGAAAATCAGATTCCAGACAGCCCAGAATTTTAGCACCCAGTTGCGCTCAGAAAATTCCAGAAAAATGTAGAAAATCGGATTTTGGCAAGCGACTTATCGTTGGAAAAATGACAACGATGCCACACCAAAAAATAAGAGATCACCCAAACTTCCATCGGAATGATAGCAGATCTTCAATGAATGCAGCAGCAGTGCACGAAAGGGGAAGAAAAGGCCACCCGATCGGTTGAAGTGTCAACCGATCGGATGAGTTCTTCCCCAAAATGACCCGAGGAGATGACCCGATCGGGTGGGAATCTCTCCCATGAATGCCACTCTTTCTCGGCCACCCGATCGGTTGAAGTGTCAACCGATCGGATGAGTTATTCCCCAAAATGACCCGAGGAGATGACCCGATCAGGTGGGAATCTCTCCCATGAATGCCACTCTTTCTCCTCACCATACGGTCATCCACCCGATCAGGTGGCGCAGTGTGTTGCCTGAGTGGAGCGTAGGACAGATACCATGATACGACCCGGTCGGGTGGCTCATCCACACGACCAGGTGAAGCTCCAAAACTTCAACTCCTCATCTTTGGCCATCGGATCTTTTCCGTATAAGCGCGCTTTGGTCCCGACATGCAAGGTTGACTCCAGAAGACACCGAAATGCCGACATGTATATGCAATACACCCAATAGTCAATATGAACCAAAATGTGATATATACAACATGGAATGAGATGAAACACATATGAAAACACGATGAAGAGCGTGTGCAAAAGGTGAAATATGATCACATATCAAGCCCCCAAGCTAAATCTTCCTCGTCCCGAGGAAGACAAGTTGGAATGAAGATCGGGTGCGAGAGCAAGAAAGGAAAGCGAAGAATTCTTGATCACTCTCTCCAAACCACAACTGTAATCACCAACACAATTAAGCACAAGGGAAAAGCATATCACAATCTAAATTAAGAATTCAATCTCATAATATAGCATCATGGGTTCATATCAATAGAGCACAAAAGAGATACAAGCATGACATTGGCAAAGGCATAGCTACCATAGCATATTATAGTAGATAATATGCCCAAAATGAGGAAGCTCAAAATTCATATCAAATCTTCCAAATGGTGAATACGAGATACACATACATGCATGAAGAAGTAAGAAAGAATAGATATGAATCATGGGAATAACTATCAATCTCAAGGATGTAAGGAATCACCACACACACTTGTCGTTTTTGATATTTGAAACCCTTTCTTGCCTTGCTTGTATTTTCAAAAGGAGATGGAGAAGAGGTGGAAAGATCACTTTGTACAAACTCGCGCCTACCCTATATACATTGGTGCTTCCAAATATTGGAGATGTGGAGAGCGAAGGAAAAGGGGAAAATGTGGCATATATACATATTTTTGGTTTTAGGGTAGTTTTTGTTGTTTTTGATTTGATTTTAATATTTTTGTCTTGAAAACTTGTGGAATCGCAATGGAATGCAAGGGCGGCCTACGCATCCCAATCTGGATGGCTTTAGGACGTCGGGTTACGAAGAACCCCGAAGGACCATTATACAAAAATATGTACAAAAGTATTTATTTGGGTAGTTTTTGGGTGTCTAATGGTTTTTGGGTAATGTTTTTTTGTGGAAAATGAAAAGTGTGCACTCCCCCAAATGGGAGAACGATGCAGAATTTTTTGAGAAATCCAAGCATGGCAAGAAAATCCTCTATGAATTAAAGCACGGAACAAAGGTATGGTTATCCTAATCCCGTTGAAAGGCAGTTAACACATGCGATAAAAGTACACATATAGTATTTCATGCAAGAGTCAGAAGCACGGGGGTAGGATGGTAAAATAACCGTTTCTTGGAAATGAAGCGTGAAAATCTAGGAACTTCAAATAGATGGGGCATATTAAAATATGATATATAGCTAGAAGCATGCCTTAAACACAGCCACAACCAACAATCTCGAAATATCACAAATAAACCCAAAAGATGGCAAAACACATATAAGAGCATTGAATAATCAAAGAAATAGCATGATGGAAAAAGGTGCTCAAATGTGAAAAGTGAAGCATGAGTGGCAAAATATCATTGAGGGTTCATCTCTAGAAAGAGGCAAGAATGAAATGGAGAAAGAAAAATGCATGATGGGAATAATGCATAAAAATGAAAAGAAAAATTTTTGATGAATGAAAAAGGTGAAAATGGAAGAAAATGGAAAAAAATAAAGGAAACATGCATGAAATGCAACTCCCCCTAGCTAAAGCTTGCAATGCCCTCAATGCAATAAGACCACACATGAGAGGGAAAAGATAAAATGGGAGGGAAAATGCATCAAAAATAACAAAAATGGCTATGGGTAATACTCTCCCCCACGCTAAGATAAGCTATGCCCAAAAGATATGAAAATCTGATACGGAGCATAAAATATAAAGGGGAGAGTGATCAATAGGCAAAACAGGCATCACCACCCTTTGGAGATGGTAGGGGTCTCAGGGAGAAAAATGATAATGGGGTGAAAAAATGATGGGGGTCTCATGGAGAAAAAAATGTGCCAAAAGATCAAGGACAAGGTGATGGGAGTGAAATGATACAAGGGCACAACATGAGGGGTTATTATGATGCAAAAGCAAACCCTATATACGCTTCCCTCGCTAATGAGAGGAGACGAGATTATTCTAATCTAAGCTCAAAGCGGTAAATATTTAAACAACTAGATTAGGATACACCTGAGCATAGGCGATCCAGAATCTAGAGTGGGGCAGGTAGCTGCTCTAACTGATCCTGTTGTGGCTCCGCCAAAAGCGGTGTACCATGTGTGCCAATGGACCCAATCAATGCACCTCCAAGCATCCTTAATAGGTGCCCACCTGTGACCTGCAAAGGATGAAGTGCATTAGTACATGGCAAGAAATCATAACCCAAAATAAATGTATCCCAGAGATACTTGCCGGTATATGATGGGAAAATATATGAAATGTGGAAAATAATCCCTGGAAATGGTATGCTATCCTCTGTGCTAGAGGCACGCTCAACGCTCTTGGCATCACTGTGTGCAGGCTCAAATAGCCTGTTGAAGTCGTCATCCATGATATCATCCGCAGGAGTGGTCGCCACAGAAGAACTCCAATCATCCCACCAAGGAGGATCGTCATCATCGTCGGTGTGGAAGGTGGCACAGCAAGTAGGCTCTGTGGACGCCACCAAGGGAGGGGAAGACTCCTCCAACCGCTCATCGCACTGCGGCTCATGCTCCAAGGGGACTGACTCCTCGAAGTCATGCTCATCGTCCCAGATGACGTCATCGTGGTCCTCCAACATCGGCTGAGGAAGAAGAGGCTGCAGAGGTAGCTGAGGAGATGGTGGAGCTGCGGAATCCTCAGGAATGGCCATGAAGTCCAAGTACTACCGGATGTCCCACTCGCAAGTATGTGTAGTCACTGCAGGCTCCTCGGTACTCTTGGTGATGTCGCTACCAATGTACTGTGCACATCCATCTCCTCAAGGTGAGCTGTGAAGTCCATATGCGCAGGTGAGGTATTGGAATGTGCCTTCCAGAACAACATCCTCCGATGACTCCAAGTGGGGTAGCCCATCCAAAATGAAAGTCTCTCCCCATTGGCAATCACATGCCCCACTGTCACTCTCGCTGTCCGAGGAGAATGCATCGGTATCCAATTCGTAGACGCGAAAGCGGGGCTCGACGGGTAGCGCTAAGTCAGAAGATGCACCTCCACTGCACCCGGGAATCTCCAAAGTAGCCCCACTGGTAGAAGCTCCGAGAACGTCCCGAGAAGAAACTACGGCTTCGTTCGCCAATGCACCAACCTTCACCTCATCTTCAATGGTGTGGTCGTCATGGAGGTAAAAGATTCCTCCCATAAAGGCCGAGGGTGCATTGCAAATGTAGCAGGGTGCTTGGGGAATTGGATCTCGGGGAATGTCTTCTAGGATTTTGGTGTGGTGGCTCTGGTCATGCGCAATTTCCGCAAGAGTGATGGGTAATAGCTCGGAGATTGTGGAGTTTTGTCGACGAACAATGTCCTCGAAAAAGGGAACAAGGCCCGATATTTCCATGGGTGGTGAAGAGATGTGTTGAGGAAATTGGTGGGAGGGGTATAGGAATGGGTTGTGGGAGTTTGGGTGTGGGGTGAGGGTACGGAAGTAAATATACACTCCAATCTTTCATGCCCATCCATGCCACAATCATCACAAACAACCATCTCAAATGAACCGGTTCCTCCCACTAGAGCATTGGAACAAGAATTACACATTGCAAGCAAATATATATCTGCACGACACAAATAGAAAACTCGAGAGGAGCGTCAATAGTACAAGAGAATAACAAAAAGATAATGCAAAATATGGTGGAGGGAAAATTTCTTAGTTTACTAGGCCCCTTGTGGATGTTTTGTATTGTTTTGTATTTAATAAAGTTACTCTCGTACTCGTGTGTGTGTGTGTATATATATATATACACACACACACGAGTACGAGAGTAACTTTATTAAATACAAAACAATACAAAACATCCACAAGGGGCCTAGTATGATGGTAGGGAGAGTGGGGATAATGCACAAGCGCCGTCACCCACTACACACTAACATCCCCCTAGGGAACCCTTTGGCCAAATATGTACAAATATATTATAATGTATCACACATCCACGAAACCCCAGTTAGCAAAAGGGATTGAAGCCCCTGGCTGGTCATGGTCATAGCCTCGGAGTGCTAGAAGAATATCCATTGATATTGCCTCAAAGAGATTGGTTTTGGACACACCCTTACCTTCAAAGATTCTACGGTTTCGTTGCCTCCAAATGTGCCACACCATAGAAGCTAGGGCAGTTTTCACTAGAATACCCACACAATCCTTTTAATTATAATGAGAGAGGAGATCACCCACCCCAGCAAGAGTGGAGGGGGCAGGACCTGATATGTTGAGTTTTAGAAGGCTCCTGCATAGGATATACCGACAGTATGGGCATTCAAAAAATAGATGATCGATACTCTCAACAGAACCTTCATCACAGAGTACGCATCTCTGAGCAGATGACACCCCCCATTTATGCAAGATGTCTCTAGTTAAGAGTTTCCCATGAAAGGCTCGTAGCAGAGTAAGAGACCATTTAGGGACGTGCTTGTTGTACCAGACGACACTGTAATAAGGGAAGGGAGTACCTCGCTGACGGGAACTTTCCCAAGCTTCCCTAAAGGAGCCGCAGTTGGGAGAATTCCATTCCCAGGTATCCACGCCAGGGGTGAGGCGGAAGTGACCAATATGCAGAAGAAGGTGTTGAATATAAGGGATTGCAGACCAACCATTCGAGGACCAATAATGACTGACCAATCTCCTTTCTTCACCAGCAGGGACAGCATGAAGAATGGCAAGAGGGCCACAAGGTAACCAGTTATCAAACCAGAAGGAAGTAGAAGCACCATCTCTAACAATCCGCTTAATAAGTCTCAATGAGGGGCTATGATTTCTGAGTAAGAATTTCCAAGTGCCAGAATGTGTAGGCTTAGATATAGCATTGTAA
>JAULAV010005052.1:0-25031 GCA_030789695.1 Scilla litardierei | reverse complement strand
CGGTGGAACAGCCATATCAGGAGATCTGTGAAGCAGACATCGACAGCAACCTCATCCAACCACTCCGAACTCATTGCGATCCATGAAGCTAGCTATCATGCCCCGACGCCCAAATACGGGGACAGGGGTGACGGCCGCGGTACAGGAGTACCAAGCGTAAATGCACTACAAGAGATTAGCAGGCCACTGCAACTGTTAGAACAACACAGACAAATAAAACAGGTGCAAAAGTAAAGCACGAACTGTAAAGCTCCAGCACAACACAAAAAGTACAGCGAGGCGGCGGCAGGCAACAAGCGGGAGCGTACGAGCATACATCACAGACCATCTACTATCATCACACCACAACATCATATACTATACATATACTATCACCAGGGGCACAAAAGCTGAAGGGGGGAAAACAAAAGTGTCTGCTCACAAAAGAAACTACCCCAAACCCACTACACCCGAGCCCTAACTACCTTCTCTGGGCTCCTGGTCTAGAAGAGTCACCCTCAAAGCGTCGGTGGTCCGGCTGACGAGCTGGTGTCCCTGGACCTGGACCTGGAGAGTGGGGGGGAAGGGACACATAGTAACTCCTAAGTAGGCTTAAACTTACTAGTAGTTATAGAAAAAATAAAATTCTTGTTTAAATTTGAATATTCACAAAAACTCTCTTACTAAGTTTATTGAAAAGTGTGAATCACACTTTTCTATTGAAATGAAACCAAATTGATATGGAAATCAAAGTTTGCATAAAGGGAACTTGTAGGAACTTGTAGATGATGATAATTAAGGTTCCTACACTCTATAAACTCATTTAGAGCTTCCAACTTGAAAGTTATCAAAAACCCTCTTACTAACTTTTCATTTATACTAATTTTACAAGTGGGTTTTCATTTAACCAAGGAAATTTTTTGAGAGAGTTAGCAAGTAGAATTTTGTGTAGTATTCCTAACTTAAGTTTCTAATGCTTAGGATGTTATGGAAATGCTTACGAAATGCTCAAAAATTTCGGCAGAGTTTCCCTTGTATTTATCAAATTTGTCCAATTACAACATAATTAATAATAAAAGAAAAACATGCTATAACCACAAAATTATAGTCTTGCTCAAAAAATCATAGGAGAAATAATCATCTGTAATGCCTGTATGCTGTAAACTACTATTTGCGTGTGTGTGTGTGTATAGTAATTTCCTACAGGTATGGCTATCAGGTGACATGATATGATTTGAATATAAGTGAATACGTGTGGTTGGATAGTAAATTGATATTATTGGTAGCATTCTATTGGTGTTTATTATCGTGCTTAAGCGGTTTTCGTTGGTGAGTGTGTAAAGTAAAACGGTATGTTCATGATAGTGGTGATGCTGATATAGTTATTAATGAATGACATTATTATTAATGATGCTTGGTTGTTATTTTTGGTGACGTTGGTAGTATTTTTGGTAGTAGTAGTTGTATTATTGGTGATGTTGATTGATATTATCATTCCTATTGTTAAGGCCTTAGTTAATTTTGGTAGCTAGAGTTGGGCTTTGATTATTGTTTGTTAATGTTGGTTGGGCTTAAATAGAGGGCTTGGATTATTATGAAGAGGGGGGAGATGTTTAGTAGAATGGCAAACTTGAAAATACCCATCTATTCTATAACCTTCCTTTTTAATTCTTTCTCTTTTTCCCTATTTTTTCCATTCTTCCCAAAATTGGTTGACCCTCTCTCCCAGTCGCGTGCTGCCAAACTCCCCAGGCCGAAATTTCTAGGGCATGGCCAAAACTTCCCAAGCAAAGGAGAAGAAGGAAAGAAGAGGAAGGGAGGGAAGAAATAAGAGGAAAAAGAGAAGAAGTAACCCCATCCTCTCCTTCTACCCTTCATCTTCTCCAATTTCTCTACTACCCCATGGCCGAAAATCCCCCTTGCCTGGCCGAATTTGGTGCTGCCGAAATTTCCAAGCAAAAAGAAGGGGAAAGGAGAAAGAGGAGGTTAGGGCTTTGAGATTGAAGGTGAGATTGATGGTGGAGTCATGAAATTGAAAGAGGAGATTAGGGCTTGATGATTGAAGATGAAATTCATGGTGAATCATGCAATTGGTGGAGGGATTATAATTCTCTAAGCAAGGTAGGCCATTCATACCCCATTTAGTATGATTTGCGCATTTCAATTTTAATTGGGGATTAATGAATTGATGGTAGCCCTAATTGTTGAGGAAATTGAAATAGGATTTGGAGCTTGATGTTGGAGCAATGGGGAGCTTCATGAAATTGGGAGAGCTAGGAGTCCAATCTCAACTCTCATGTTTATTTCACTTCATTTTTGATGAATAGGGAATGCAATTCTTAGGGTTGTTGTAGGAATCCCAATTTCATGTGATATGTTATCTTGGTCATGGTAATTCATGTTTTCTCATTATGCTATATGCCCTTTGCATTAATTGTTCATCTGGTAGTTTCATGTATAAATGACACTATAGTTTCATGTATGTTAGTTTCATGTAATCTTTGCTAGTCAACATGTATATGCTTGTAGGCCAATCATGTTTACCTATCCATGTTTTCTTAATTGTTATGAGAATTAAATGTGTGCTTTAGTAAATGCTTCCAATGCAAATTCCATGATTCCAAGACAAAACCAAGTATGTATATCATTTGTTTGTGAAATTGCCCATGAATGCAACTTGTTAGAATTGTTCAAATGAAAACATCCTAGGTTTTAGTTGAATTAAGTTGAATTGTTCTTTTAGTTCTTGGATTGCTCTCATTTTGGCATTGCTCTCAATGTTGGAATGTTAAGATGTTGGGAATTTATTTGGAAATGTTGGGAGTTGAAAGTTTATATGAAATGTTGGGATAATTGAAGTTATTATGATATGTTGGAAGTTTAACATTCAAATTACCTTGTATGTTTTCTCATTTCGATTTCAATGATTAAATGAAATAGTTCTCATTTTATGATATGGATTGAAAGTGTTCTGATTTTGTTACGTTTATTGATTAAATGAAATTGCTCATATATTTCTTGTAAGAAAATGTGAAGTATGTTATTTTAAATTGAGTTGTGCAATATGATGCTATGATATGGATCATGAAGCCCTCTAATGTATTGTTTCAATAACAAGTGAATTTGCCCTCATTTCGCCCTCGTTAATTTTGTTGGAAGCTATAATTTCTCACTTTTGTGAAATCTTGCTCTCATTTTGGGTTGTTGGAAATTATGTATTCAATTTAATTTGCATGAAATGAGGTTTATATTAAATTCAAATGAGATGGAAAATTGGCGGTGTGGTGTTGGATACACGTGTAATGTGGAATGAGGTGTTATGATGTTATTAGGACACGAAGGTGGAGTGCACGGGCATGGACAAAGTTGCCACGGTAGAAGGCGGGTGAAGTCGCCGTGGGCAATCTCTTGATACCATTAGATGGCTCCACATTGATAACGGAGTAGAATCACTTGCACGTGCACGTCGGTACATTCATGGGATCCCCATTACATTGCATTGCATTGCATTGCATCGCATTGCTTGTGATTCAGATGCATCATGGCATCATTGAGCGTTTGTGTGATTGGTGGTTATTTATATATGTGATTGTTACTTTATGAGAATGAATGTTGCCATGAATGCGTGTTGAAATGGTTGTATGTTGAAAAGTGGGGTATTTGGTGGTTGCTAGTAGACGAATTTGGGTTGAAGTTGTGTTTCCTTCTCTTGAACTAAAAATGTTGTTGTTGTTTTTTAGTGTTATTGTTGGCGTTATTATTAATGTCTAAACTTAAGGGCAATATACTATTATTCACACCTCCCTTGACTAAAGCTAATTTTATTAAGAACCCATGTGTAAGTTGGCACCTTTGTGTAGTTAGTCCCTTTCATTGGTTAAATTCAATGGGAACATGGAAATCTTTATTGAATTATATGCAAATTGCCCTATTTTTCATGCAAGCTGTAATCTTTATCAAATTTTGATGCACTCGTTGTTGTTTGAATGAAGTAGTCATGCTTTAGTTCGTCATTTATTCTTGGATTAGGTTCAAAGTTACTAACTTCATGGCAAAATTGTGCTAATGAGAGTAGAGTTATGTACTCTTCATTTTGTGTGAAAGAATGGTTGCTAATTAAACTTGTCCATGAGTTTTTTTTGGAATTTGTTGGAAAATTGCGCCGTTTGATGGAAAAGAAGTAGAATGTTGCATTTCTACATCAAAGATCTTAAAATGGTTTATGTTGGTTCTTAATTTTTAGTGCATGCTAGTCCCAACATTCCTTTACGGCACTTCTCCTATGATTCTTGAGCAGTGTTACATTTTTCTTATAATTATGGCGTGAATCTTTCTACATATTACTTATGTTGTAATTGGAAAATGTTGATAAATACAAGAGAAACTCTGCCGAAATTTTTATAAGTATTTCCACAACATCCTACGCATTAGAACCTTAAGTTAGAAATACTACACACAGTGCCACTTGCTAACACCATTAAGATTCCATGTTTAAATGAAAACCCATTTGAAAAATTTGTATAAAAGAAACATTAGAAAAAGGGCTTTTGACACTTTCAAGTTAGAAGCTCTACTGATTTTAGAGAGTGTAGGAAACTTAATTCTCATCATTTACAAGCTCCTACAAGTTTCCTCTATGCAAACTTGGATTTCCATACCAATTAGGTTCGCATTTTAGTATATATGTTGGGTATTAAGTTTGGCGCCATTTGCAAAAATGCTTGTAAGTCGGTAAGATTGCTAAGTTGTCCAAAGCTAACATTCCTTTCTTATCATATGTTCACGGTAATAAGCGCTCACTAACTAAGACTTTTTAACACTAATGTCATGATGCCATTACTATGAAACCATGTGTAGGGAAGTTATTGTTCTTATGTCGATAATAACTTTATGCAAATTTCCTTAGCCCTTATAAAGATCTACTGTTGGGTAAAATTGTTAAGGTTTCATTTTGTTTAGATCCAACTTCCATGCACCACCCATTGGTGGGTGTTGCCAAGTAGTTACTTCTCTGTTGGTAGCACTCACTTTGTTTTGCATGTTATCATTTGCCACAGGTACGAGCTTCCTTTATTTATGTCATGTGCATTTTCTGATGTGATGTGGTTCCGCAAAACATTTCCCATGATATGGCATTCACTGTTCTTTGACTAGCGCATTGCATTCCTTACACCATGTGTGTTGGGTTTGGACATCCTACTGGGCCACGCTGTGACGTGTCCACGTTGATACTCTTCAGGTGGGGGTTCGTAGAGCTGGAGGCTCACTAGTCCAGTTGGTTGGAGTTGAGAGTTTTGAGAGAGTGCAAAAGTTTCGGGTGAGTGTTATTGTACTTCGGCGAGTTGTGAGTTTTCCATTGTACATGAGATTTGGCTGATATGTTGTATATGAGTTTTGTATAAGTGATGTTGTTCTTGGATAGTTGTATATTCATATGTATCAGTGGCTTATTTATATCAGTTTTTTGTTATGTTGGTTCTCCTTCGTTATTCTGTATTATCTGGAATGCTACAGGTACTATCCCAACAGCGCGCAGTGGACCTGCTTGTGTTGGTATTTGGTATTTTTCCTCTGTAACACTCACTGCACAGGGTATCCTGGGGAGCGGGGCGTTACATCATCAACATCAAAACATGAAATCTTAAAAAACTAAGCTTGACCCATTTCTCAATTTGATTCAAATAACAACTTTTACAAAAGGGGAATGAACAAAAACATAAATTTCTACCTATTGCAACATGTTGGAAGTGTAGTGAGAATCCTACCTTTTCAATGCTTGTGAATGGTTGTAGGAGAGCTAAAGAAGTCCATTGATGTTGTAGGTGCAAGATCTCCCCTCTTCTTCTTCCAATTTTTCTTTTTTTTCTCTTTTTCTCCCCCCCCCCCTTCACCTCTAAGTTTCGGCCTCCTAGGGTTTTTGGGTTTTGGGGATTTTGTTTGGAAGAGAAAAATGAGAGAGTTCTCTAGAAGAAGGGAGAAATATCTATGTAATTAGTACATATTATTTACAAGTATGCCATTGCCGTTTTGACAAGTTCCTACAACATTCTCTTTAAATAAATACCCCTCTTTGGGTATAAAAGTAAACTAGTTGAACATGTAAGTAAACTTGGTCCAAATTAGTGGTTAATGTATGAATTTTTCACATATTTGAAGGAGGAATACTTGTATTATCACTTAGGAGCATTACACTAGCAGAGAATGCTTTTGGCTACGTTCAGTCATTCATCACATCCGGGTGACGACCGGTCTGAAGACGGGCTACCTTGAACCAACCACCATGTACAAAGAGAATGCAGCTTGCATAGCTCAACTACGAGGTGGCTACATCAAAGGTGACAGGACGAAGCACATTTCCCCCAAGCTTTTCTGGATGCATGAACTACAAGAAGACAGACAGATCGACATCCAGCAGATCCAGTTTTGCAACAACCGGACAGATCTATTTACTAAAGCACTACCTCGATGTACCTTCAGAAAACTTGTGATAGGAATTGAGATGAGACAGTTGAAAGATTTACAAGCCTGAAGCTTGTACACAAAAGGGGGAGTTAATGTTGTGTTGCACTCTTTTTCCTTAGCTATTGGTTTTTCCCATTAGGTTTTCCACAGCCAAATGTTTTAACGAGGCAACCACATCAACTCTGGATCCAGTAGCATCCACCCCTGGTAATATCCACCGATCGGGGGAAGTTAAGGAGACTTGCACTCTTTTCCCTTAGTTATTGGTTTTTCCCACTGGGTTTTCCATAGCCAAAGGTTTTAACGAGGCAAGACCTCCTAACTTAGGATCTAGAAGTATCCATATCCTCATGACCTGATAAGCTGTATGAATCCCGAAGCATTCATATACCAAGCTTACAACAATGGATGGATAAGGGGAAGTGTTATGAACGGGCTTTTGTAGGTCCAAGCGGAGCCCAATAGTGTTTAGGGTATCCACCCATTATGTAATTGTTTTCTATAAATAAAGGGTTGCGGGTTCAGTAGCCGACACTCTCATAACAATTTATAAATTCTCACTTTACATTCATATATGCCATTTTTATCCCACATTTGAAATTTATAAATTCTCACTCTATAATCTTGTATGCCCTCTACAACATCATCTTTGTCGTTGCCAACATAGTTGCATATTGTCGCCATCACAGCCTCCTCCTCTGTTGCCATGGTCTATCGGTACCGAAACATTATCGCCCTCAACATTGTTGACTTCTTCGTGACCATAGCTTCCGCCGCTACCGTTGCCAAAACCCTCACTGCCATCATCGCTAATGCCACCTCTTCTTCCACCATAACCACCACGTTCAACGCTTGTGTTTGCACTGGCACAACTACCTCATCTGATGTCGTTGTTGGCACTTCCCCTTCCCCTACTATTACTGCCTCTTTTGTCGCTATTGATGTTATTGTCATAACCATCTCATATGTTGTCATCTCTGCCTACCACACGGTCACCACATATTGTCTTGTTTTCTCCTCCTCTATCTTCACTATCATCTTTGTCAAAATCCAGATTTTTGTTGTCACCACATGCATGATCATTTTTAACTTTTTTTTACTTTATGATATACACAATAAAATTTTCAGATAATAGGATTCTAACTAGCGGTGGCAATTGATAAACCCTCCGAGTGGGCTGGAGAGAGGCGAACCGGCTGCTAGGCCTAGAAATGCACTGAGCTTTAGCCCAAAGGGGGCTCATGAGCGGGTCGGGGGGCAGCGGCCCAAGACCGTCAGTCGACAGACGGTTGACCCTACTCGAAGGGGAAAACCGCTCCCCAGATCACGCCCGCCCTAATCCCCATTAAAGGGACCATCAATGCGAGCGTGGACGAAGGGAGGAATGATAAACGACATGGAGACGTTGACATGCGGGACTCCTATAAGAGACCCGAAGAAAAAATCGTAAAAGACCGAATTTTGGATAATTGACACCCAAGTATACCAAATCCTCTCAGACCTTCTTCCACATCATATTTCTCCTCCATAGCTCGGCCGAGAACCCGTGCTTGGTCTCTCCGTGAACCAAGCCTGATCCCATCGAAGCACCTCTCAGTCAAGATCTTAGGCATTGGAGGGGACTTGGTCGGAACCAATGTCTGACCCCACTGACGAGTTCTTCGTTTTGCAGATCTGAAGAGATGTCACCTCGCCGAAGCTTTCCTTCGGTGTCATATCGCTCGAATCCGAACGCCCTCGTTCCAGAGCCCGTTCGACTGGCTGATCCCAGAGCCCATCGACCCACCGAAACAACCCTTCGGCGCACCGTCGCTCAGACCCGTGCATTCTCACTCAAGTAAACGCTCGGCCAATTGACCTTGAAGGTCGTTCCCGTCTCTCAAGACAGCGATGACTCTCGGACCTCCGGACTACCATCCAGCAGTGAGAAAACACCCCAAAACATCTGGCGATGTCTATGGGAAAACGAATCTTCACCCACGTCAAACAACCACACAGAAAATGACTCGGTCACGCGCCAAGAGCCGCAAGAGGGCAGCCACGGAAACTCCTGCACTAGGCCCTATCAGAACCAACTTCAATAAGGCCGCGTCAGGCAAATGCCCACCCCAGACCGAGAGATCGAGCACCTGACGGATGACATCAATAGACCTAGACCGAGAGAAGACCGAGGATAGATCTCAGCCCATCTACTTCTCCGAGGAGGACTTGTAGGGGATCGAGTTGCCACACGATGACGACCTGCTCATCTCGACCGTCATCGACGCGTCCTTAGTCCAACGACTGCTCATCGATACGGGAAGCTCATCATGTTCATGTCAACCTTAGAGAAGATGGAATTGTGGGCCGACGACCTGGAGCCTTGTTCGAACCCCATAGTCGGCTTCACCAGACACTCCGCCCCAATCGTAGGAATGATCCACCTCCCGGTGACGTTCGGAGAACCTCCCCACTCAATCACCATGACGACAGAATTTATGGCCGTGAGGACTGGGTCGGCTCACAACGGGATAATTGGCCGACCGCTCCTCAACGCAGCAGGAGCTATAGTCTCGACCCTGCACCAAATGGTCAAAATTCCGGACTCCGGGAGGGATCGGGAGGGTGAGAGGAAACCAAGCAAAGTCGAGGATTTGCTACCAATTGTCCGGCTAGAAGTGCGATGCGGAGCGATACGACCCAATAGACCTCCTCGAGCAGAGAGGGGGCTCAGGCAGATCGAGCCCTATGCATGTCGAGGAACCAGAGCTCATCCCCGTCATGGGCGTGGAAGGCAGGTTCATATCTATCGGATCAGCACTTGACCCTGCCTTAAGAGACGAGCTGGTCGGATGCCTAGAAGCTAACATGGACATCTTCGCCCGGTCACCCGACGATATGCCGGGCATAGATCACCAGGTGATCACCCACCAGCTGCACGCCAACCCCAATTTCAAGCCAATCAACCAGAAGAAGAGGAACTTGGGCAACGAGAAGATGATGGCCATGGCCGAGGAGGTTGAGCGTCTGCCTGAAGCCGGCTTCATCAGAGAAGTCTGGTACCCCGACTGGCTAGCCAACATGGTCATGGTGAAGAAATCAAGCGGCAAATGCAAATGCGCGTGGACTTCACCGATCTCAATAAGGCATGTCCCAAGGACAGCTACCCGCTACCTCGTATCGGCCACCTCATAGATAGCGCAGCAGGCTACGAGATGATCAGCTTCATGAACGCTTAATCCGAATACAACCAAGTTCAGATGGACCCAGAAGACGAAGAGAAAACGTCGTTCATTACTGACTGTGGGACTTTTTGTTACAGAAAGATGCCCTTAGGTCTAAAGAACGCGGGGGCGACCTACCAAAGAATGGTCAACAGGGTCTTCGACTCTCAGATTGGGAGGAACTTGGAGGTTTATGTGGACGACATGTTGGTCAAGTCCAAAAACCTTGTCGATCACATCGCCAACCTTTAGGAAACCTTCGAGCAGGTACAAAAGCACAACATTAGACTCAACCCCATGAAATGCACATTCGGAGTGAAGTCTGGAAAGTTCTTGGGCTTCATGATCACTAACCGCGGCATCGAAGCCAACCCAGACAAGATCAAGGCCCTGATCAACATGAAAGAGCCAGCGACTATCAAGAAGCTACAAAGGCTGAACGGTTGGGTCGCAGCCCTTGGGCGCTTTTTGTCCAAATCAGCAGATAGATCGCTTCCATTCTTCCGAGTTCTAAGGGAGGTTCTCGCCGAGTCGGACGGGAAAAAAAAAGCCGTGGAATGGGACGAAAGCTGCATCCGAGCATTCGTCGAGATGAAGGAATACCTCCACAGCCACCCGCTCCTCACCAAGCCCAAGGAAGGGGAGCCGTTGAGCCTATACTTGGCCAGCACCAGGGAAGCGGTGAGTTCGGTACTGATCAAAGAGAACACCGGAGTGCAGCGACCAGTCTACTACACCAGCCGAATCCTACGAGACGTGTAGGGATGGTACAGCCCAATGGAGAAAATAGCATATGCCCTCGTCCTCTCAGCATGACGACTCCGGCCATACTTCCAAGATCACACCATCTTGGTCTTAACCGACTCCCAGCTTGAACAAAACCTCAAGAGGTTTGATCGGATGGGAAGGATGCTGAACTGGGGGGGTCGAGATGAGCGAATTCGACATCAGGTTCAAGCTGAGGATAGCCATCAAGGGACAAGCAGTGGCAGACTTCATCGCCGAATGTACCCTTGGCGACACAACACCTTCCGACGGAGTAGGTCCAGACCTGGTAACACCTTGCTCCTTATCCTTTCTTTCGACTGATATTACTCCTCATGTTCATCCAGAAGACAAGGACGCCTTGGTCATCCACGTAGACGAATCCACAATCAAGACAGGCAGTGGGGCTGGCATCATCATCCGGTCGGGGCCGTAGCACGTCCCGCGCCATTTGAGGCTTGGAGCCTTTGGAGGGCGCAGCACGTAGCCTGCCCCGGATCATCCCCGGTTTGGGTAGCGAGGTCTGACCTGCTACGGATAGCTAGACCGCGATTTGCCCCGGAGGTTTGATAGGGAAGGGTCGTCGAGGCGCGTCAGTCCCTAGGCGACCTTTTGGGGGCGCAGCCCGTAGCCTGCCCCAGATCTTTGTGGGGCAGGTCGGGGCCGTAACCTGTCCCGTGTCGTTGGAGCCTTTCGGGGGCGCAGGGCGTAGTCTGCCCCGGATCATCCTAGGTTTAGGTAGCGAGGTCCGACCTGCTACAGATAACTAGGCCGCGATCTACCCCGGAGGCTTAATAGGGAAGGGTCGTCGAGGCGCGTAGTCTGTCCCAGTCCCTAGGCGACCTTTCGGGGGCGCAGCCCGTAGCCTGCCTCGGATCTTAGTGGGGCAGGTCGGGGCCATAGCCCGTCCCGCCCCCTTGGAGCCTTTCGGGGGTGTGTAGCGCGTAGCCTGCCTCGGATCATCCCCGGTTTGGGTAGCGAGGTCCAACCTGCTACGGATAGCTAGGCCGCGATCTGCCCCGGAGGTTTGATAGGGAAGGGTCGTCGAGGCGCGTAGCTTGTCCCAGTCCCTAGGCAACCTTTCCCGGGCGCAACCCGTAGCCTGCCCAGATCTTTGTGGGACAGGTCGAGGCCGTAGCCCGTCCCGCGCCCTTGGAGCCTTTCGGGGGCGCAGCGCGTAGCCTGCCCCCGATCATCCCCGGTTTGGGTAGCAAGGTCCGACCTGCTACGGATAGCTAAGCCGCGATCTGCCCCGGAGGTTTGATAGGGAAGGGTCGTCGAGGTGCGTAGCCTGTCCCAGTCCCTAGGCGACCTTTCAGGAGCGCAACACGTAGTCCGCCCCGGATCTCTGGTTGCGACGAGGTGGCTTGCTACCAGTGATTAAGCCGTCTTTGGCCTAGAGTCTCTCGCACGCAAGAAAAACGCGAAGAATGTTTAAGTCAAACCATTACGACATGTCAAAGATAGAACCGAGACTTGCGACTTTATCTTCTAGGTCGTCTTGTGAGAGCGGGCTCTCGAATGTTTAGCCGACCCTCGTGGAGGTGTTCTAATTTCCGGGAGGAGCTGAAATTTAAATTGAGATAACACATTGAATGAACAAACACAAAAATATTTATTGATAATATTTGAGCAAGTGCTCGGCGTTCCAAGTATGGGCTAATTTCTCGCCCTCCATTGTCGCCAAAATATAGGTCGCCGGTCCCACAATGTCAGTTATTGCATAGTGGCCTTCCCATTTAGCGGAAAGCTTTCCTCGGCGGCCGAGCTCCGGTCTAAAGGTCGCATCTCCGAGGACGAAGTCGCCGACTCTGAAGCTCAGCTTCCTCACGCGGGAGTTGTAGTATCTGGCCATCCTTTGGCTGTGCTTGATAATGCTTGTTATAGCGTGGTCCCTTACCTCGTCGATGAGTTCGATGTTGATGTCGAGGCCTTCTTCATTGGCTTCTTCGTTGAAGTACTGGAGTCAGAGGGATTCCTCGCCGACCTCTACTAGGACGACGGCCTCCGCCACGTAGGCGAGCATGAAGGAACTCTCGCTGGTTGAAGCTTTGTATGTGGTGCGGTAAGACCAAAGGATGCCAGGTAGCTTGTCAGGCCACGATCCGTGGGCGCTGCCGACCTTCTTCTTGAGGAGCTCGAGGATGCATTTGTTCACCGCTTTGGCCATGCCATTGCATTGTGGATGCGCCATGAGGCATAGTGGAGGTTGACGCCCCAATCCGAGCAGAAGCTCCTAAAGTCCGCACAGTCAAACTGCTTCCCGTTGTCCGTCACTATAGAGTGGGGTACCCTAAAGCGGCATATAATGGACTTCCAGACGAAGTTCTTCATTTCTTTCCAGGTGATGCGCGCCAGTGGCTCCGCCTCGATTCATTTGGTGAAGTAGTCGACGACGACGATAAGAAACTTCCTTCCTCCCGATACCATGGGGAATGGTCCGAGGATGTCGAGGCCCCACTTGGCGAACGGGACCGGGCTAAGGATCGGAATCAGGTCGCCGGGCGGGGCGGTTGTATGCTTATAGAATCTTTGGCACTCCTCGCACCGCTTGACGTAATTGGTTGCGTCCTTCAGCATGGTTGGCCAATAATAGCCTTGGCGGATTGCCTTGTGCGCTATGGTGCGACCACCGTAGTGATTCCTGTAGAATTCCTCATGTATCTCGCAGAAAACCTGCTTGGCTCTTGTGGGCCCAAGGCATTTCAAATAAGGCAAGATGTCGTATCTCGCGCGATGCTTTCGATAAAGCATGCCGCCGAAGATCACGAATGTCAAGGCCCATCTTTCAATTCTGTGCTTCCATCATGTCTTCTGGTAGGGCTCCGGTCTCTAGGTAGGCGACAATCTGGCTCATCCATGATTGCTCCTGGTCGACGCACATCAGCTCGCCCTCCTCTATGCTTGGTGTCAGCAGGTTCTCGACGTAGATAACTTTCCCAATCTGGGCCGGAGAAGAGGACGCCAACTTTGAGAGGGCGTCGGCCCGGAGGTTGTTCGACTGGGGCAGATACTGTATCGTTGCTTTTCTGAACTTGAGGAGCTCGGCCCGGGCACACTTCAGGTACCGCTTCACCAGGTCCTCCCTTGCTTCGAAGCTGCCTTGAATTTGTTGGACGACAAGCTACGAGTCGCTTATCAACAGCATATTCGTTGCCCCAAGCGCTCGGCAGAGCTTTAGGCCATTGAGGGCGGCTTCGTACTCCGCCACATTGTTGGTCACCGAAAATTGAAGCGGAGCGCATACTCTAGCAGGCTTCCCTCTGGGGTCTCTATTACGATGTCGGCTCCGCTTCCCGACCCCGTGGCCGATCCATCAATGTGGACAACCCATAGCTCGCCTACATAATGGGCGGATGTTGAGGGGGATTCTCGTCGATGCGATGCTGTTGTTCCGCGTCCGACCGAGCGTCCGACGAAGCTTCGCCAATCTATTGGACAGTACACTCTGCCACGAAGTCCGCCAGCACCTGACCTTTGATCACCGTCCTAGGCTTGTAGATGATGTCGAACTCGCTAAGCTCAACACGAAGTCCGTCAACCAATTTCTCCTCAAGAAATTATAACTTACCACCTTAACACTTTGAGGGTTTTCTACTTACACTTGATGAAAGAATACTCTTTTCCTATAGCCTTGATTGAAGATTTGTGAAGTGATGAAGGCTATGGTGAGGATCTCCAAAATATGGTGAAACTAAAAATTTTGGGAGATCAAGAAATTTGGCCAAAGAGATTTGAAAACAATGACGAATTTTGGCCTCGAATGAATTTTGTGCTTAAAAGCTTTTGGGATAAGAAATACTCTTTTTCTTTTGAAAATATTAGCTATTAAAGTTGAAATAAATTCCGCACCAAATCCTTATTTATAGAGCCCAAATTAAGCACAAAACAGTTCCCAAAATACCCTTAAACGGCTAGAAATCGAGGGTAAAATTGGATAACCTGGGCAAATACAGTCCGCTGCTATTCATTAAGCAGTTGACTGTTTGGCCTGAGGCAATCGACTGCCTATGAATAGCAATCGGCTGTTTCAGCCAACAGAGCACAGCTCATGTAACCCAGATCAAATTAGTCGGCTGAAACACAAAACCAGTCGGCTACTTTTCTGATATATGAGTTTTAGGCTATAAAACTTTGTGAAATTAATTCAAAAATAATTTTATACTTTAGGAATATAATTTTAATACTTTTGAAAAATTTTGATGTGTGTGTGAGCTTCTTCCCAGGCTTCACATAGCAAACGTTTTGATGAAGACAATACACTGAATAAATACATTGAAGTTCAAATCCTCATCTTTGCTAAAGCTCCTAGGTTCATGACCTTGCTAGCTCATCACACCATCCTTGAGTGCAGGTCTTGGTTTCTCTTAAGCTTGTGAACACTCCAAAGGCTTGGGTATCATAAATTGATCTTCAATGTTCCATATCATAGCTTGATTGGTACAATACCTATACACAATACTTAATGGAGATATTAGTACCATATTATGTTGTTCATCATCAAAATAACCACGGGCTGGAGACTTAAAACCCAACATCTTTCCAGAAAAGCTTCGCTCCATGTGGTTTGGACCTTTCATCGTCAAAGAAGTATACCTATATGGAGCCGTGATGATGATGATGCTGAATGAGAAGGACGAGACTGAGTTCAAGGTGAACAGCAAAAAACTCAAGCATTTTCATGAACCTTGGACTAAAGACGCAAGCACCATGGAGCTCACGGACCCACCTTCAGGTGGAACATAAATTCGTGTGTTCCTTCCAAACTTTGCTTTTAGTAGTAGTATATATACAGTTTTTGCTTGATTTTTTTCGTTTCTAATAAACACGGAGACATGTTTTAGATAACAAGGAAACACGCGTTTCAGTTTGCCTGATCGTTTGAAATTTCCTACAGAATATGATGAGATAGTTTTTATGGCAATATATTGACTTCTAGATCATATGGTCCATAGGGATGAAAAAAATTCGACTACTAAGTTTGTCACTTTACTAACTGACGCAAATTTTGTTTTTGTGTGATGATGAGGAAACAGGGAAGTAGGAACTATGTTGTTGTTCGAAGGAGTTCTATGTATTCAGTCCTGGATCAGACCATGAATGGTATGGGAAGTAAGCATTTATCTGTATATGGAAATCTGCTTTCAAAACATGTGGTTTTAGGTCCTGGAGGCTCAAGGACAGGAGCTCAGTAATTGCACAATCCAAATCTGTAAAGTAATTTATGAGAGATAGAGCACGTCAAGGACTTCGACTTATTTACATGTAGTAAAAGATTATTGCTGACCATGCTGTGAATATGTGATGTGGCAGGTAATTTCTACCACGAAGAAACTTAAGCTTCAGAATATCAAAACATGATTACTGATAATAACAATTGCACAAGAAATGCATTTAACGGGCAAACGTTACATGATAATGTCATTGCAAAGTACTCATGAATTTGGCTTGCATAAATAGTCTACAAGAAGCAGACATTAAGTCGGAACAACATCATAAATACCCGCATCACTGTCGATCCTCACTGCCAAGAAAATTATGGCCAGAAAAATGAACAGAAGACTCAAAATAAAGCTAATGGTGGCTTTTCCATTTCTAGTTCTCTTTGTGATCTCCTTTTGCACCCAAGTCCCGACTTCACATTCTTCAAACACCTCCTGAATGCTGCATTGAGGTAGATCATTTGAAGATGACACAGATTCAGTTCCATCCATCACTGTTCTGTCTTCCTCCTGACTCACTTTCTTGTGGTTCCTTCTTTCATCCGTGACAACAGTTGAACACCATTTCAATTCACCCGAAGTTGGGGTTGCATTTATCTTAACATCTTGTTTCTCAATTCGTGACGAGTGGTCATCAGTGGAATTTTGAAGAGATCGGACAAGTTTCCTTGGGGTCGTGAAAATCTTTACATCGTCGATGGTGAGCTGCTTGCGAGACCGCTGAAACATGAACGAAAATCAGTAAATATAGTTTTGTTTCTCTACATACCACTTTCTTAATATCATTAACATAAAGGATTTAGTGTAACATCACATACCGGAGGAGTGGGAGTATTATCTCGTGATGTTTTGTTTGCTGGCTTAGCTTGCAAAAACCCAGAGAATGACTCCGCCTGTACTTTATCTGTGTTGTTCAACTCACTGGTGTATGTCGAATCCTCAAACCCAGGAATTTTTTTGAGAAATAACCCATCCTTCAAGGATATATCCACACCACCAAGATCACTACTCCAAAGTCTTCTATTAGCTCGCCTACTGTGATCAAAATTGCAGGAAGATTTCCCGGTTGATATTGGTGATTCGCAGAAAGCATCATATGTGACACATGACTCAACAGTTTGTGAGTCTGGAGAAGTGAATTCAACTACGTTGTATCTTCCGGCCCTTGGACTCTTGTCATTTCTGTGATTAATGTTAGAACCCATAATTGGGCTCGAAGAAATCGCATGCTTGGGCCCTTTCTGTGAAGTAATAAATTTGGCAGTCTGCAAGGCTTCAAAGGCTGCTCCCATGACATAAGGCATGTTATCAGATTGACATTTCTCCATGATATCAACTACTTTAGCCAATTCAGAGAAGATGCTTCTGGAGTCCACACACTTCAACAAGAAATTGATCATCTGAATGGCTGAGAACCGCTTCTGAGAGTTGTTCTCAGAGAGTCCAGCATTCAGAATCTGCAAACCTGATCTAATGAGAGACCTTGCATAAGTCTCCACCATAAACACATTGTGCTTTGCTAGAGCCATGACTACCCCCATGTGAGCATTAGTCTGCGTCGCTTTCTCCTCCAGAGCCCCCGCAACTTTTAAGCAGACCTCATTCACCGTAGCATCAGAGGCAAATTTCCAATTGCTGGACTCTATGAGAGCCTTCAGACACAAAGCAGACCCAGAGGCAAGGCCCTCTTGAGACCCCATCAACACATCTGAGAGAGGCTTGCAAAGAGAATCAATTACACGTGTCTTCTCGCTTTCAGGGGTAGAAGGATCAATTCCATATCGGGCAATGGCTGGGACTACTTTAGAACAAGCTTGGTGGAGAGGGAACGATCCTGCACTTGAAGATAAGGTGCGAATTATAGAGGTCATGATGTTGTCGATCTGTGGAACAATATTGCGGCCATGAACTCTGGCCAGGGCCTCATATAACGAGATAGTGCACTCGCCTGAGAGTGAACTAGGCCCTTTCTTTTCAGAGATCTGGGCAAGAAACTGTGGTATGGCCTTGCAATCCAAATCTTTGGCATAAGACTTCAGAGTTTTCATGGCTGATCTTCGGCTTTCAGCATCCTTGTCAAGGTTCGTCAATTCTCTTTGGACTATTGGGCTGATACTTCTACCCATAGAAGGAACTTCGTGAGAAAAAGCAGGCTGCAAAAGAAAGTAACAGTATAAGGGGAAAAAAATTCTAGCCAGCATGGCACATTTCTTGTGTTTGTGGGTGGCATTAAGGAGCCAAATTATTTCGAGATATGATATGACTAAAGATAACATATATCCAAGATCTTCCTTTAAGGATTTGTATTCTGAAATCACCTATATATCGCTCTTACAAACAACATTATAGTAAACAAAAGTTACTATTAGTCTTACAAACAACATTATAGTAAACAAAAGTTACTATTATTTGTTATTTCTCCTTTATATAGGAAAATGAAATGTGAGAGGCCCAAGAGAAACACTTTCAAATGCATAGATCAAGTGAAATGTGAAGAAATATCATATAAAAATTAGTATATCCTATTTTCGATGAAAAAGGCTATATATGCACTTTGCCAAATTCTCTCTTTTTAAATTCTATAACTGGGTACGATAAAAGGAACATTAGTATGAGAAGCAAACATGACAAATGCGTAAGATGGGAAGCTGACAATCCTAATTGCAGCCGAATGGAAATTGATCGTTTATATAAAAACCACAAATCTAGAAAGAACAAAGAACATGCTGCCATCTCTACTTCCTATTCATAGTTATCTGAGTTTGCCGACTCTCTTATCATCATCATCTCCATCTTGCTTCCCAATTGTCTAGATGATTGGGGAAAAAGCATAAATTTTCAGAAATCACAATTCTAATCGTTGTTACTCCTACAACTCGCTTCATTGTCAAATTCTGGCACAAGTGGTGGATTTGTCTGTTCTCCCTGGAACTGGAACATAGGTCAAGTGGCATCTCTCAAATGCCACATAAATGCTAACATTGGCCGAAAAAAATATAAGATTACGTTCTTAGAAACCCTTAAACGAAAAAATAGAGAAAATCTTTTGTATATTTAATAATAATAATAATAAAGGAAAGACGCTAGGTATATCTCAATTTCCCATAACTGAGAAAAGATGGCTACATTGGCTTCTAAAACAAATTTTACAATAAATAGACCTTTTTGGGTGAGAGTGCTCTCTATCTTCAAACAGATAAGACATAAAAATTGGACCTCTCGCCACAAATGGAAATTTAAACAGAAGAACAAGTGGGCATCTCTCATTTCCACCAAAATATGCTCTAAATGCCCAAAAAACTGATTTTTTTCTTGGAAATAAAAGATATTTGATAAATACCTATTGGAGATTGATAGGTAGAGTTCGCCTCTGTTCTAATTCTTTGCGATCGCCTGGATCTAGAAAACGCGAAAGAGGGAGAGGGAGAGGGAGAGGGAGGGCGAGCCGCAAGAATTTATTAGGGTTTTTAAGTATTTTTTGAAAAAGGGAGGGTGGGCTCAGTAATTCCGACCAAAGAGGCAAGCGCATCTTGGGACCGGGTCTTGGTATCGGACTCGAGGGTACCCTGAAGTTCGAATTCATTTGCTAAAATGACCCCGCCGTCCTCACTTGAAAACTTAGTTTTGACTGCGGTCTACAAATCATTCATAATCATTAGGGCTGTTGACGAACAGAACGTTCGACGAACTATTCGTGAACAAGCTCGGTACATGTTCGTTTACGTTCGTTCAGGAAGCTTAATGAACAAGCTTGAACAGATTTTTAGAGCTCGGTTAACAAAAGAACAGAGCTTGAACATAACTATGTTCGTTCATTTATGTCCATGAACAAGCTCGTTAAGTGTTTTGTGAACAAGCTCGTTAAGTGTTCGTGAACAAGCTCGTTAAGTGATGTTCGTGAACAAGATCGTTAAGTGTTCTTGAACGACCTCGTTAAGTGATGTTCGTGAACAAGCTCGTTAAGTGATGTTCGTGAACAAGCTCGTTAAGTGATGTTCGTGAACAAGATCGTTAAGTGTTCTTGAACGACCTCGTTAAGTGATGTTCGTGAATAAGCTCGTTAAGTGTTCGTGAACAACCTCGTTAAGTGATGTTCGTGAACAAGCTCGTTAAGTGTTCATGAACAAGGGCTTGAGTGAATTAAAATTAAAATTAAACACTCACCTTGTCAAATTGAATGAAACACATCCACCTCTTCAACTTCCCAGCTTCCCACTCCTAGACTCCCAGGCTCCCAGCTCTCTTTTGGTCCATTGCCATTATTCGTTCGTTTGTTTGAAAATCTGTTCATGAACAAGATTGATTGTGTGTTCGTGAACACGTTCCCGTACATGTTCACGAACAAGCTCGATAAGTCTTGTTAACGAACAGAACGTTCGTTCGGTAAGCTCGGTTTACGTTCGTTTATGTTCGTTTACGTTCGTTCGATAAGCTTAACAAACAAGCATGAACATGTTTTTAGAGCTCGGTTAGTAAACGAATAGAGCTTGAACATGGATTTTGTTCATGAACAAAACCAAGCACGCTTTTCAAGCTTCAAGCTCGTTCGTCAACCGCCCTAATAATCATAAGTAATAGAAGTACTTGTTCAAATTAAATTTATGAATAAAATTAATATTAATTTATAGATAATTGTTTGCAAAATTATTTTTTGTTTTAATTTCAATCAAAAAAAGAAAAAGAGGCAACGTCATCTATTTGCTACATTGAGAACTCCCTTAAAACCACCCAAAAAAGAAATTCACCGGCGTATCAAGGCACCATCTTCCAACCCTACAAACCTTGGATTTTGTTTGACAAATATAGCCTTTCTTTGGGGCTAATACCGCCACCAACCACCGGTTACCAAATAGGCCTGAAATTCCAACCTTCGCCGGTATGATAGCTCAGTTAAATGTTCAATACATAAGATTGGAAAATATGAAAACTCGCTTTTTATCTCCGTTTTTTATACATCGGAAAGCAGGAATCGAACACTCTATATCCCACAAGGGAGGGATGGAGAATACTTCTAGGCCAATTGACTCGGGTATCTCCGTTTTATTTTTGCTTCCATTTGTACAGAAAATGAGTTTTATATCTGCTTCCATTTACACAGAAAATGAGTGCACCACATCTCTTTCTTCCCGGACTCTTCTTCAGCCCACATCACCCCAGTTTGGAAAAGTAGTAGAACAACTTGGGCTATATTTTAGTGGAAATATGTGCTTGCAAAATGGAGGTTGCATACTTTGTACCTCCACTTAAAATAATAGGGACAAATGTAGACAAATGGAACCAAAGATTACTTCTCCCTGCTTAACACAGTCTAAATTTTGGCCCCTCGAAGGGTCATTTTTATGTTGTCTATTGTGTTTTCTTAAAGTCCGTTATTGTTTTGATCACCTCTCTTTCCAAACCGGCCCAATTTTTTATTCCTCTCCATCCTCGATTGGTATTTGGTTAAGCGATTCCATATTGATCACCAATTGAATGGTAGGAACTAGAGCTGAGGAGTGAAGACCAATAGCGTGATCTGTCCCTTCTATTATTTGTTGGGTTTGGATCCAAAAGTAAACCCAAAATCCTTCTATGTTGGAATTTGGGTATGACCCTTCCATACCCGATAAGCTGTCAATCAACCTAAACATAAAATGAAGTGAATATATGTAGGCATTTTATTTAAATTACATTAACTAGATTTAAAAACCAACAAAAATCCAAGATTAATGCTATTTATGGAATACTAAAGTATGAAACTTGACATCAGTGAATATACGCAGCCTTCCCTATTATAGTACAAGTTCAATGGAAAAACTTCAGTTAAGCAAACACTAAGCTCCAAGAGACGTACAACATGAGATGATATACAATCTTAACAACAAAATCAAACAGAGCTGAAGGAGATTGCCAAATTTTACATGGCATTTTACTTGCACTAACATCACAATGCATTCGAAAAATCCCAATATGCTGGAAGATGTAGGCATTACTACGAGAGATTGCAATTGCTGATGGTAAGTAACTGGGTGTAGAGGGGTAAGTCATCCCCTAGGGCTCAAATATTAATGAAGTGCCTGAAACTGCTCCATTATTCGGCGGTGAGGTTAAGCTTGAATGGAAGCCGTTTTCATGTACTTCATTGGTTTTGCCTGCAAGTGGGGCAGAACCACTTGCCTTTGAATCTCGTCTCTGGGGTGAGGCCGACGCATGAATAATGGAACCATTCCCCTCCTTCACACTGCCATGCCAAACATCAGCTCCAAAGTTATTCATAGCATCCAAATTTGCAATTAGTTGCAGAGAATACAAGTGAAACTCTGGCCACTTCTTAACTTGTGGATACATTCACAATAAAAATTGCTCTACTTATAACAAAATCTACTAATCGGGTGTGTCAGCTCGGGTGAATGCTGTTTACATCGTATCTTTTGACGTCAATGGGTTTTTTTGCTTTCTTTTTTTCTTCTCTTGTACTTTGTTTTGCCTCGCTAAAAAATACATCAATATTAAGATAGACCTGCTCTCTTCCCTCAGTGATTTTGATGTAGATGGAGACATTCAAAAACTAGAGACCCAATACTTCCTCTGAATATTTTTGCATCCGCCAATGAATGCATTTCATCCAAACTCGTAACAGAAGTTATTTCCATCCTCCCACCAACACCAGAGTGTGTAAATAAGATAACAGTTGATTGTTGTGGATCAATGATAGTTTTTGAATAACAAAATGAATGTTTGTGATGAACGGTTTTAAGGTGAATACTGTTTACATATATAATGTTTTATTTGCAAGCACATGCGAGCATCAACATAGCTTACCAGATGACTGAAGACGCAAGCTCAAATAGAATGACCAAACATTACTTGGATGGTTAGAACAGTCAAAAACTGTAAACATAGCAGGAGAAATTTTTTGAATTTGAGCACCAATGCTACACAACCCCTAGAGTTTCTTTAATTGGGTTTCTATTCAATCCAGAGGCTAATCATGGTATCTCCAACCTTAAAAGGGACAAATAATCTAGACGGTCCTAGCCAAGAGATGACAAGTCCCCCCCCCCCCCCCCCCCCCCCCCCCCCCCCCCCCCCCCCCCCCCCCCCCCCCCCCCCCCCCCCGGCGCACCCCATTAGGAACGTAAGAAGATGACGTGCAGCCCATTAGGAACGTAAGAAGCTGACAAATGACTTGAAGCACCCCCCCCCCCCCCCCCCCCCCCCCCCCCCCCCCCCCCGGCTCTCTCTCTCTCTCTCTCTCTCTCTCTCTCTCTCTCTCTCTCTCTCTCTCTGCGTGCGCACCCCATTAGGGACGTAAAAATCTGACAAATGGCTTGAAGGACTTCTCCGGGTATGTTCTTATTTGCTAATTGCTTATATGGTGTTAAATAGCTGGTGTAATTTATATAGGGTTTCTTACTGATTCCAGATTAAGATTGGTTCAAAGAATTCAAAAAGGTCAGGATTGTGGTCTACAGGAGTGCAGACAGACACCATATCAAACAATAGAGAGAGAGAGAAACTCAAAAGGCAGAGTAGTAGGCAAGCTGTGGAAACTGACACTAAGCAAGTAGGGGTAAGAATATTATAATGTGTGATCTACCGACATGTTAGGAAGAACCAATCTTGTGAATCATATTATTCCGCTCATCAGAAAGCAAAGTGGACTGAGTATACCATTTCTTCTTAATGTAACAAGCTCATATAGCAAGAGCTATTTGATCGAAGAAACTTTGCACTGGGCTAGATTCTAGAAGGTCAAAGAGAAGAAGAAGAATACTCAGGATCCAAGCTAAGATGGTAAAATGTGAGATGGAAAATGTTGGATGAGAAATGAACTGGAAATCATGTAAAGATGATCAAACTGACATGTAAAGATTTATAAGGGTAAATAGCAGTACACCATTCCCCCCCCCCCCCCCCCCTCCTCCAGGGACTAGGCGTTGACTTTAGAAAACACACGTAACTATTGAAATTAGCAGAAAACCATATATGCTACACTTTAGTCCATGAAAACCCAAACCTTGATAAAAACCCAAGGTGAAATGACTATTGTGCCCTCTTTTTTAGTTTAGAACAGGAAAAAATCCCCATAAAATGATAGATCCCAACTTGCGGAAGCCACCGTCATTCAGTCGAAGCTGCTGAGAAAGAAGGCGCCCGCGGTGGAGGAGACTTATGGAGAAGAAGAAGCCAACGGTCGACTTCAGCTGAAAGGATTGTCACCGTTGGATCTGAAGGGGAGTGGGATCGGACCGTCGAGTGAAATTCAAGACGAGCCGTTGATCTTAAACCCTCTTTAAATAAAGACCGTCGATTCCCACTCACAGGAGGGCCCCGCCAATTAGTTAAATCCCAACGGCTTGAAGCGCTGCCGCGAGATTCTCTCCTTCTCTCTCCTCGCGGACGGAGCTGACGTCATCCAAGTGGTTAGCAGCTGCAGCAGCCTCGTCTGGACAGCTAGCAATTGTTAGGGAAGTTGTTAGGGAAAATGAGGGGATTAAATACCCTGTTGAGTGAGAAGAAGAGATTATCGATTGAATGAATAATATTTCCTCTTAGTTTTTCCTGCTTAACTTCTTTGTTCTTCATTTTTTTCTCTTCTAGTTACTAAATTTCTCACGGATTTCGCCATTGCTGGCGAAATCACCTTGGTGAACTACTTGCGTTCATCAATTTGGTATCAGAGCCCAGCCACGTTCCATGGCCGGGAAGAAGAAGACGGGTATTGAAGCAGTACCAACCAGTGAAGGAGATCAAGGGCAGAGTTCGCTCCAGGATCTATCATCTCAACTCGTGACCACTGAAGATTTCCAGGCATGGCAGTTACAACAAAATGATAAGTTCTATCAAATCCAAGCTCAACTCCACTCTTTGATGGAATCCCAAAGGCAAGCAAGTGAGCAGACATCTGCTCAAATCCAAGCTATATTGAACAATCAGAATAGGATTGAGGAGAGATTCAACAATCAAGAGGTCCAGATGCAACTACTGAGAAATAGCCAAGGACGGATAGATAACTTCATCAACAACCCCGAAGGAAATTCGAGAACTCAAGGTGATGAAAGGATTAGAAATTCTAATCCAAACGGTGACCGACACTCAGAAAGAGGGGGACATGGAGAATCTCCACCCCAGGCACAGCTCAGGATCCTTAAGCCAGAGTTCCCTATATTCAAGGGAGATGAGGATGTTCTCCCATGGTTGAGCCAGGTACAACAACTATTTGTCTATTATTCCACTCCTTATGTTAATTGGGTAAATACTGGCTCGTTCTATCTACGGGGAGATGCTCTTCATTGGTATGAGTGGGGAAGGGTTAATGTAGCTAATTTCTATTACTGGGAGAAATTCAAGGAGGAGATTGTAGTGAGGTTTGGACCCACTGAATTAGACAAACCCTACGCAGTATTTTCTAACCTCA
>JAULAV010005051.1:0-24990 GCA_030789695.1 Scilla litardierei | reverse complement strand
GTGATTATGGTATGTGTGGCGTGTCTTGAATATAGTTATAAGACAGTATGTGATGTGAATATATGGTGAAATATTTGCGTGCATATGAATAACTATAACTTGGTGAAATTATAGTAATGGTGAATTTATATTAGATATAGTAAGCCTGATTTAATATTATGTGGTGTGATTACATGTGTTGATATGTTGGTGTTGGATGTAACGAGGAGATATGGGGAGTACAGTATCCATGTATGTGGTGCATAGGTAGTTATCTATATGTAAGTACTAGGATCGTATTTGCTAATGTGAAACTATTTTGTGTATGTATATGTACCTTGGTTGTGATAAATGAGTGATAGTTATATAAGGATGTACGTGACTACATGAATGATTGAAGTATGTGTATGAATTTGACTGTCTATGATAGGTATAAGTATAGGGAGTGCATGTGTATACATGTATGTTGTATTAATCTTTGACTACCTAGTGCATATATAAGCACTTGTAGTGACTATATCTGGTTTGAATTATAATGTGGTATGATTGTGGTATTACTAGGGTGGCTAGATATATTTATAGTTAGAAAGTTCGGGGACGGACTTTATTCTAAGGTGGGTAGGATGTCCCGGTCTGTTTTCGATCGTACGCTTTTCTTGCACGTACTCTTGTTCGTACACGTATTTATTTTGGACCCTTCTTGTATCTGAACCCTATGGTGTGATATGCCGTTGTGACCCTCTTGAAGAGTATTAATTTTTGGAATTATTTTGGAACGTCATTTCATGGGTCGTTCCCCCACAAGATAACTTTGTTTGAAGAGGCGTCGTGATTTTCAATTTTGTCGTGAGACCTTTTTATTTTTAGTTTCGTTTCTCGTCGCCAAACTTGTGATCGACCTCTTTAGTTTCGTTTCTCTCGTCGACACAGTCGCCCCGGTATTTTTCTCGTAAATATCGGGTACCGTTTGACCCACTTGTGCACTAGATTTCCCATTAATCAGCTATTAGGCCTATGTTAACATGATATTTTTCCCTAAGCTAGTGTCACCCTATTTTCCCCCTTAACCGTACCCTACCCTCTCACATTCTCTCTCCCATTTACCCTCAAACTACCCAAACCCCAATGTTGAATAGCAAATGGAATCAATCCTTACGTATGAGAACAGATCTCTCATCTTCTATTCACCACCCAAAATCCTATCTTACCCTTCTTTAGCTACACCCTCAAGTCTCTTAGTGCACCCCGAAACTAGCACTAAATATCAAACCCAAGCCCTTTTTCAGCCCGCAAGCCCTAGGAGTTCTTTCTCATCGCGTTTTTCCTCCTCGCGCCGTCATCTCTTCATCAACCCTCATTCTCCCCCGACCTCAAACCCCCGACAACACCGCCTTATGCTCCACCCATCGCCGGACGTTCCCCGTCGCCTAGCCCCTCCCAGCGACCGACCCTCCGGCCTGACCCCCGAATCCGGTGGATGTGCTCCTCCAAGAGCACACAACGCCGCTCCGGCGCTGCAACAGCAGCGCTGTCAACACAGTGTCGCCCGGCGCTGTTCCCAGTGCCGCCAGACGCCGTCCTCGCGCGGCAGTCGCCCCGAGGCCTTCCCCACGGCGATCCCTGACCCCATCAACCCTCTCTCCGGTAACCCCGTCAGGAAACCGCTACCATCAGCGCCGCTCAGGCGCTGTCCGCGACAGCAGGCCCCCGCGCGGCAGCGACACCCTTCTTCGCAGCTGCAGCAGCCTCTTTCACGTCGTAGCGATGCACGGTAGCCCCCGGGTTATTGGCAACCATCCCTCTAGCCGTGGATACTCGCGTCGATCTTTCGGTTACTTCGTGGTATCCCTTCTTCACAATGGTTAGTTAAACGTTCTCTTGATACCCTAAGTTTAGCTTGCCAATAATTTTGTGGACTATTAATTTGATCTTGATCTATTAGTAATCTTGTTATTACGATGTTAATGATGATTATAGGGTTAATAACTTGTTTAGACGACTTTTAGTTAACTTGTAACCTAGGTTGCTTAATTATATCGTTGTTTAATTGCCATACTAGCAATGTGTAGTAATTATCGTGCTAATAATTTTAAAGATCGTTATTATTGATGTGTCACCTATCTTGGATTAGAAAACTTATTAAAATTAGGTCATTAGACGTTTTAGGATTTGACTAATAATTCTAGCACGTCGTCACAAACTTATTCGTGCACATGTTTTATCACAGAGAACCCGTCGTTCCGTACCGATCGCGAAACTGGAATCCAATCCCTGACATCGCTACCCGACATCAGAGTAGCTCTCGTGTCGTGTTGAGGTAAGTCTCTCTCCGTAGGAATCATCACATTGCCTGTTAATTAACCTAAAACTCGTAGTCTCTGATCGTTTGTAACTCACTAATCAAGATTAATAAATTGGGACTGTAGGCTGGACTGCGATCTGAACACATAGGTAGACTCGGACTGATTGAGCAGGACCGTGATTGGTTGTTTTTCAGGCAAGTGATACTTGCCAGCTTTCTGTTTAGGCCACGTCTTAGGCCATTTTGTACAGTAGCGTAAAAGAGACTAGGCAGTGAAATGATAGCTGTCTAGACGACATTTTTTAGATCTAGCTTGACAACGAAGCTAGATCTGTCACCCTTATCATGCTTGCATTCATGCTACCATGCCATGTTTAATTTCAATTAATGGTACGCAAATTTTCTGTTCATTGTCATGTCATTGCATGCATCCAATGATCATCGTGATTGAGTAGCATACGCTACACTTATTGTAATGATTGAGGCTAGGCACCTGCTTTGCGAGCACAACCCTATGCCAAAAACACTTCCTGGCTTGTGATTTAGAAGGTGGACGTCAGTTCATAATGAAAAACACTTCCTGGACTCTTGATCCAGAAGCGAGCTCACGTACTTGGGAAACTAAGGCTCGACACACTGGGGAGGGGTAGGGTTAAGCTATCACGCAGCGTAGAAGGATGCATGATCCGCTCCTTCAGCTGTAAGGAGTAAACCCTGTGCACATCGTGAAATGATAATGTTCGTGAAATGATAATGTTCGTGATTCGTGAAAACAGTGTTTTCGTAGCTTCTGCTACGACGTGCATGCATGTCATCATATCATCTTAAATTATTGCATTCTTTAAATGTCATGTCTTTTCATAATATTTAGAACTGCTAGTCACTTTATTTTATTTGTATCCTTGCACAAGAGTTCTCCGCTTGTTTGGGAGACTTTTGCTGACATGTGCCCTTTTCTCTTTGGGTGTCACATGTCAGGTTTTGAGCCTGACTTAGTTGCAGAGGACGACAGGTTGCTGACGTTCAGTTCGAGGATTCCAGTCCCACCCTTAGACTCAGCCGGTGGCTCTCTTTACTTTTGTTTCGGCCATGTTTTTGGCCTTTTGTTCAGACTTGTACTTTTGTGACTTTCTGTGATGTTAGAATAATTTGCTGGATGTTATGTTGGTGGATGTTTACTTTTATATCTGCTTTACTATTATTATTGTTGTTGTTTCGTCGCAATGCAAAGGACCTGCTATCATTTTAAATTTTAACAGACGCTTATCAGACTGCAGCTTCACAGCTCCACGTCTGAGCGGACCTCCTCGCGTCTCGCCTTCCATATTAGGGAAGCGGGGTGTGACACATCATTCTACCCAAGTTCTGCCAACCTAGGGTCCCACTTCACTCGCTGACGATGCTCCGACTCAGCACGAAGCGTCCACGTCTGCTAGCCAACTGTCTCGGCCATTTTTGGACTTAACAGTTTGGCGCCGTCTGTGGGAAACCATGAATCGACATCCCAACCGACGAAGTATCTTGACCATGTTGGCTCGCCCATCAACACCATCTGGTGATGCCTTGGCACCTCCTGGGGTTGACCTCATCCACATGATCATGGGAGGTCATCCTCACCTGGAGCTGTCAACCTCGCTCCAAAGTTCAAATGCCGAAAGGTTGATGATAATATCTGTGGGGCGAAAGCGTCCCAGAGATTCTACACCTCCTATATCCTTCTCAAACGAAGATCTAGAGGGTGTAAAACTGTCGCACGACAATGTCGTTGTCATCAAAGCCACCATCAACGAGATCACTGTAAATAGATTACTCGGCGACACCAGAAGCTCGTGCGACTTGCTTTTCTTCAACACGTTGGAGAGAATGAGGCGGTCCTCCGCATAGTTGACACCTTATTCGGGACCTCTAGTGGGGTTCACCGGACACTCTGTCCCAATAGCGGGCATCATCACCCTACAAGTGACACTAGGCACGCATCCACGACAAGTCACTCACCTGATAAATTTCATGGCGGTAAAGATCAACTCGGCGTACAACGGAATCATCGGCAGACCACTACTAAACGCTATTGAAGTGGTGGTCTCAATTTTCCATCAGATGATCAAATTCCAGACTCCTGAAGGAGTCAGAAAAGCGGGGGAAATTAGAAGCAGGCACGGTCGTGCTATACTCTGTCTACCTCTTTGAGAAGGGTAGGGCAGGCAGACCCGGTCGATCCCAAAGGCGAACATCGACGGCCCGCAGCAGTCAAAGAGACGGAGAACATCCGGATCTCCAAAGAAGAGGGGAAAACTGTCTACATTGGGTCAATGCTCCCTTTCGACCTAAGGAAGCGGTTGATCGCTCTCTTGAAAGAGCATGCAGATGTTTTTGCCTGGTCTCTGAAGGATATGCCTGCCATCGAACCCGAGGTGATATCCCACAAGCTGGAGGTCGATCCGACTCCAGGCCCATGAAGCAAAAGAAGAGGAACATGGGGGGCGAAAAAAATGAAGGTTGCAATTGAGGAAGTAGACAACTTCTGGAGGCAGGTTTCATTCGGGAAGTCAAGTATCCTTACTGGCTCTCGAATGTCGTAATGGTGAAGAAGGAGAACGGCAAATGGCGGATGTGCGTCGACGTCACCGATCTCAATAAAGCGTGTTCAAAGGATAGTTACCCCTACCCTGGATGGACCATCTGGTCGACAATGCTTCGGGCTACGAACGCCTCAGTTTCATGGACGCATTCTCGAGATATAACCAGATCCAAAAGGCACCGGAAGATGAAGAGAAAACTTCGTTCATCACTGATCAAGGTATTTTCTGTTACACCAAGATGCCATTTGGTTTGAAAAATGCGGGGGCCACGTACCAACGCATGATAAACGGAGTCTTCGAGGCTCAAATCGGTCGAAACCTAGAAGTCTACGTCGACGACATGCAGGTCAAGTCGAAGAAGCCAGTGGATCACCTTGCAGATCTTCGAGAGATATCCGCACAGATCCGACGATACAACCTTCGGCTGAACCCTGCCAAGTGTACCTTTGGGGTTCGATCGGGGAAGTTTCTCGATTTCATGCTGACGAATCGAGGGATCAAGGCTAACCCCCGACAAGATCGCGGCAATCATAGCGATGAAGGAGCCTTCAATCATAAGAGAACACCAGAGTCTGAATGGGAGAATAGCCGCTTTGGGCCGGTTCTTGTCTAAGTCAGTCGGGAGGTCGTTGCCTTTCTTTAAAGTGTTAAGAAAGGAGATATCATCAGCCTCGAATGGAAAAAAGGTCATCGAGTGGGATGCAGATTGCAAGAAAGCTTTCTCTGAACTGAAAGAGTACATCCGCAGCCCACTGCTCCTGACTAAGCCAGACAAGGATGACCAACTCATCATTTACATAACCGCTACAATGGAGGCCATAAGCTCGGTGCTCGTCAAAGAAGACTCGGGAGTGCAACGACCTATCTATTACGTCAATTAAGTCCTCCAAGGCACAGAAGTAAATTACTCAAGAATAGAGAAGATGTCATTCGCGCTGATCCAATCTGTGAGGAGGCTACGACCATACTTCCACGCGCACACCATCTTGGTCCTCACTGATACTCCTTTGGAGCAGACCCTAAAGAGGTTAGATCGTTTGAGGAGAATGACTAAGTGGGGGTTGAGCTAAGCGAATTCAACGTCTACTTCAAGCCAAGGACTGCCATCAAAGGGTAGGCTCTCGTCGACTTCATCGTTGAACTCACTTACGACAATGGCCCAACGAAAGAGGTATATGTTACTAACATGCAACCCGATGCTACCTCTTCACCCTCGATAGGTCTCAATTCATCAACTGATGCAATCGAAGACGATGGAATGCGGATAGTACAAGTTGACGGTTCGGCCACTCAAACCAGGAGCGGAGCCGATAATTGTACAAACGTCAGCGGGCAACATATTCGAGTACGCTCTTCTTTTCGATTTCCAAACCACAAATAATAGGATGGAATACAAAGCAGCCATCAATGGACTCCGATTGTCTCGAGCCTTGGGAGCAAGAGTGGTTCAACTACTCATCGATTCCAACCTCTTCGTCCACCAACTCAACGGAGTCTTCGAGGCCCGCGAAGACACAATGCAAAGCTACATGCATGTTTCTAAATCGGAGCTCGCCAAATTCAGACGAGTAGAGATCCATCATGTACCAAGGTCAAAGAATCACCGAGCTGACAACCTATCAAAGCTCGCGTCATCCTCCCCCGCAGGACTCGGTCAGACAGTATATGTGCAACGTCTACCATACCCCAGCGTGCTGGAGGAGGAACTGCTAAGCCTCGACCAAAAATTCACTTGGATGGATCTCATAATTCATTACCTGAGCACGGGGGAAAACCCGACCGATCCAGTAGAGGCGCGATAACTAGAACGGAAGGCGTAAAATTCTTTCTGCTAGACGGTTCATTGTACAAAAGGCGATGGACCAGGTATGATGCTTTCCCCTACCTCAAATGTTTAGCCTTGCAGGAAGCGCTCTATGTGATCCAAGAGATCCATGAGGGCGATTGTGGGAACCATTGTGGGGGAAAGCAATAACTTTAAAGGCCGTAAGGCAATGATACTTCTAACCTACCATGTTCAAGGATGTTGTCGAGTATGTGCAGAAACATTCGACTTGCCAGAAATTCTCGAGGATTGGCTCGGCCCCTCCAACTGATCTGATTCCCATCATTAGTCTAGTACCCTTTGCTAAATGAAGATTATACATCCTCGGTCCTTTCAAACAAGCAAGCGGGTAGCGGAAATTCCTGATGGTGGTAATTGACTACTTCACGAAATGGATCGAGGCAGATCCTTTGTCCCGAATCACCTGGAAGGAAGTCAGGAGATTCGTCTGGAAGTCCATTGTCTGTCGATTCGGGATTCTACAATCCATTATGATGGACAATGGGACGCAATTCGACAGTGCCGGCTTCAAGGACTTCTACTCCGAGCTGAAGACCAAGCTGCATTTTGTCTCGGTTGCCCATCCCCAGTCCCCTGGATTGGCAAAGACTGCTAACAAATGCATCCTTGGACCCCTTCGAAAGAGAATAACTGCTCTCAAGGGAAACTGGCCGGAGGAGATCCCTGGCATACTATGGTCATACAGAACGACCCACAAAACCTCAACATGTGAAACGCCATTCATGTTTGCGTATGGTTGTGAAACTGTCGTCCCAGTGGAGTTTAATAAACGACCACTTCGTCTCCAATACTATGATGAAGATAGAAACTCAGAAGGACTCGAACTCAACCTACAACTGGTCAACGAGATTCCCGAGTGGGCCTTGGCGACCCATATTGAGCAAAAGGGATGCATAGCTCGGTAATTCAACTCCAAGGTGTGCGGACGTAGCTTCCGCATAGGCGACTTGGTGCTACGTAAGGCTGCTTTCACCTTCGAAATTCTCAAGCAAGGAAAGCTTACTGCGAAGTGGGAAGGGCCTTACAAAGTGATCGATGTGCTCAGTCCTGCCACCTATCAGCTCGCTACATTGGATGATAGGGAGCGGCTGAAGGGCTATGGCGAACCCTCAGAGCTCAGATCTGTGCACGTCCTAAGTCGGACAGACCACAGAGGCATAAAGTGCAGCGAAAAAAATAAAACAAGCTAGCTAAACATTTTAGCTAGGCCCTGAGAGAGCCAGAACCTTTCCCGATATATGCCAACTTGGGGTGGATCTGACCACCCCAAGAGTGATCTATCCTACCGCGACGAAATTAAATTACACTAAAAAGCTTTAAAGAACATACCCGGAATCTCAACCCTGGGATGGGCAAGATGTACCGCACCGGCTTCTTACGCTCCTCATAGCCGAACCATCTTGATTCGATCCACTCAAGCCACCTTACACCTTCGAACTGGTCCACCCGAGCCGTCACCCGCCTCCGAGCCGATCACTTGTGGTAGAAGGTTTCACTTGAGCAGACCCGCATCTTAGACGTCTGGATCAGAATCTAAAACCCCCTTCGTAGTCTTGCTAGGACTCGTCGGGAGAATATGAAGAAGAGAGTGAGATAGTTTAAGTCGTAGATCGAGCTTGCTCAAAATTCGGAGCTACTCGATAGAAGACTTGGTGTGTTTTTCAATGAAGAGAGTGCAACCCTATTTGTATAGGGAGTCGGCACCTCTCTTTTCGTCACGAGCAATGTGGGACAAAACAAAATTAAAAAGAGAATTAATTTAGTTAATTGAAGTTAGTAAGCCTTTTACAAAAGGCCAACTTCAACCAATTAATTCTCCTTCACCATTGAGCTTTAGAGATGATACAAATTATCATTTCGAAGGGCTTCGAATGGTGAATGCGTAGGAACGAACGGTGACTAATTTCGACTTCGTTTGACCCCTCAAACAATTGCCCAAAGATGTGCTAAAAGTCAATTTTTGAAGCCGTCAAAAGAGTTTCAAAAAACCATAATTTAACTTAAGTTGTAGGCACGCTCGCTAAGCTTAGCGGGCACGCCCGCTAAGGCTTGTGGGCGTACCCAAGTAGGGCGCGCTCGCATCAGGCGGGCGGCCCGCTGAACACAGCGGGCACGCGGCCCGCTGGACTCAGCGGGCTACGCCCGCTGGTTCAGCGTACCTCGCCCATTCTCCTTTCGGGTGGACCCGCTTGTCCAATTGGGTCTAACACACTCTTGCCTTTGACTGTTTTTGCGTTTCTGGGCTCGTTTGAGCTCTGTTTTGGACACGGTTTGAACTGGCGTTTAGACCAGGACGATCCTGTCAACCAGGTAACTCTTTCCAATGCTTTTGTTCCTATAAATATTGTCGTAACCAATTTACGACAGGTTTAATCTTGTTTACATCAAATGCAACATTGTCCCCATCTACGACTTAGTCTCACAACTAGCTTGTGAACTTAACTATTCCATTTCATCGAATAAATTCCTCTTATTTATCTTCCAATTACTAAGACACGAATACCACTCGGTGTGAGACCCTATAACCTGACCTTACTACAGGTTGGGGTCCGAAACCCCTAGACGACGGTCACCACGAGCAGTAGGCGTTGTCCCTGTTTCAGAATCATCATAACGTGAGCAACTCATTGACAAAAGTATCGTTGGGTTCACTTTGACTGTGTCAGTGATGAATACCGTTAGCTATAGTCCCTTCGTCAAGACTGTGTCTCTGTTGGCCTAGGGTACGGTTAGCTATATTCACTTTGTTAAGAATGTGTCTCTGTTGGCCTAGAGTACGGTTTACTGTCAACCCCATTAGACAACATTGGTCAGTATACGACGGTCTTTGTTGTATTCACATTGTACATCTTACAACGTACCCCGACCGAGGATTAACACAAAGACCGTACTGAGCCTGTGACACTAACTTCCCTTTAACGGAAGAGATGAATCCCATCTTAGTTATTTACTTGCCTCGAGAGCTTCAGGTGTAACCCAACCTAAGATCTTTCACCAGGCCTAGCCTCGAAGCTAGATCATAGGTCTAAGTGACACTGTTCACTCACAGGTTCGTACAAATGACTTCAGGTCTTAAGGACCAGCTTACCTATCATCACCCTAGAGTTATTATAGACATTTTAGTTAAAGTTAACCATTTAATAACTCTAAGTTGGTCGTTTAGTGAACTCACTCTCTAATTAGCATATGTGTCTCGTCTCCGACTTTATCAAGTCAAAAGACTATGAGATCATCATTACCCTAAGGTAAGACAAAGACACAGTGGTCTGTCCGATGTGCCGATATCCAGTTCTCGACACATCTATGACCACGAACCGTTTAAGACTTAAGTTTCTGTTCGGTCACTTACTACTCATAATCGAGATCTACATCTGGATATAAGTCTAAGGAAATTATCTAAGTATATGATTCAACGAATTCATACTTAGGATAATTGATACCATATAATATCTTAACAAGACGTATACTAAGGATAAATTGCCTTATGGGCATATATCCTCCTACAGCTACCCCATCTTTGGAACACTGAGCATTTACGGAAGTACTACCAATGATCATGTCAGCGAGAGTAAATACATTGGGTGATTGAAACTTATCTTTTTCTTTTATCTTATGCCAATTCATGGTAAATACAAAGTCGATCATTTTTCTGTTTGATGATTTCTAACCCAAAAGTCGTCAGCCATAAGCCGAGGGATCACCCCTCGCTACTGAACAACCCTCGGCCGTCGTCGGCCGCAAGTCGAAGGGGCCTCGTCCCTTGCCACCGAATGACTCTAGTCGTCAGCCATATGCCGAGGGATCACATCTCGCTACCGAACGACCCTATACCGTCATCGGTCGTAAGTCAAAGGGTCATCGCCCCTCGCCACCGAATGACTCTAGTCATCAGCCGTAAGCCGAGGGATCACCCCTCGCTACTGAATGACCCTCGACCGTCGTCGGTCGTAAGTCGAAGGGGCCTTGTCCCTCGCCACTGAATGACTCTAGTCGTCAGCCGTAAGCCGAGGGATCACCCCTCGCTACTGAACGACCCTCGACCATCGTCAGCCGTAAGTCGAAGGGGCCTCTACCCTCGCCACCAAACAACTCTAGTCATCAACTGTAGGCCGAGGGATCACCCCTCGCTACTGAATGACACTCGACCGTCGTCGGCCCTAAGTCGAAGGGGCCTTGTCTCTCGCCACCGAACGACCCTCGACTTTCGTTGGCTCTAGGAGCATTGCTCCTAGCTACCAAACAAAACACGCATTTGTCATGGTCTAAGAAGATCGTATTTGTCAGATGGATGCGCCTAACTTATCAATGACCCAACTTGCCATCGATTAAAGTTGCGTCGTTGAGGGGCCTTACACACGCATATGCTCAAATGAATGAAAATGAATGAAAACGCAAGAGTCGCAAAAGTTTTCATTATTTTTTCAAGACCAAAAGAAAAAAAATTCATTATTTTTTCAAGACCAAAAGCAAAAGTGTTACACAAAATCTAGGCTAAGTTCAGCCTGAGAGGAGGAACGCCTCTCGGTACAAAGACGTTGTGGAAAGCTTCCATCGCCTTTGTAAACATCTCCATGAGCCCCTCATTCTCTCTCGCGACGGCCCCCTCGAGCTCGATGAATCTGTCCTGGAACTCAGCGGCCTCCGCTTTGCAAGCCTCTGCCCATCTTTTGGAGTCGAAAGCCTTGGCACGGAGCTCGATCGCTTCCCTATTCGAAGCATCAAGGTCTGCCTGGAGCTGAGACATCTCCATCCTCCACTGAAGCTCAGCAGACTTGCGAAGGTCAGACATGGATGAGAGGCTATTTTTGGCCTCCATAGCAGCCCACTCGGCTTCTGCCTTGGCCGCGATGGCTCTCTCCAGATCCTCTTTCGCCCTACTCATCCGGGCCTCGAGCTCGAACGCCTTGCGCTTTGTAGCCTCCACCATGCTGACCCCCTTCGATCAAGTCGACGGCCTGGCGGTGCATCACAACACCAAGGACGGACATCTGTAGAAAGGATCAGTTAGGGACATCTGAATTGCAAGTCAATTGACAGAAGGCAGACAATGTACCTGATATTCGCTCCCCACAAAGAAGTTGGCCACCCACTTAGGGTCCAACCGCTGAAAGAGCTCCAGATCCCTAAGAAGGGTCGAGTTCTCCACTAACCTAGTAGTCGTCCCAAATTCCAACATGGCCGACTCTTCCCTTCCAACGACGAAGGGTGGCTGGTGAGGATCGCTCCGTATAGGTCCTGAAGAACAGACCGAAAGCTGGTTGAGCAGGAGGACTCGATCGAACTCCACGAGGATCGGACCGACCAAAGGAACGGATGACTCGATACCGCCCCATGGCCATTTATCCAGAAGAGGCATCACAGGGGTCTGAGGTGCTGAAGAGGCCTCGATCACCCCCTGAGACTCGAGAGGGGCTGCCCCCAAGCCCTTCGCCATGGGAAAAAGTGGATGGATTTCCTCCTCCACTTGCCTTCTTTTCTCCGACCCCTCCCCTTCATGAGAAAATGTCCCACGTTTTGTCTCTATGGTCCCAACGACCTCGACAGCATCAGCATTATCCACCACCAACGGCTCCGAAATGACGACGGAGGCGAGGGGTGGAACGGGTCGAGTGACGGCCCGATTCGGGGCCTTCCTCGAAGAGGCACAAGAAGAGGACCTTGAGGTCTGCCTGGCCTCGCCCCCCTCAGAGGAGGAGCTCTGAGTGATGGGAAGGGGAGACCGAGTGCCCGACCCTTCAGCGCGACGGCCCGACCCTTCAGCGCGACGGCCCGACCCTTCAGCGCGACGGTTTGACCCTTCAATGCTCCTTTTCTTCTTGCGCTGCTCTCTCCAGACCTGACCCATGCTAGAGTCACCACTCCCACGAGCTCTGTTGGTCATATCTGCAAACAATGGATATAATTATCGTGAGTGGATGTGATAAGGACTCAGAAGCAGTATGCATTACTCAAGATCCACAACACAGTCTTTAATTGCTGGTCCTCCAACAGGTATGAGGTCGACCTCTGTCGCTGATGCACCCAGAACTTACACCTAAAATTCACCTGGCGGTGTCACAGTCGCCAGGCGCTGTATGGTTCCTAAGTGTCGATTCTGGGTTCTATTCGCAAGCGGACGGTGTCAAATTATAGTATAAAAGATTGTCGAATCCCACAAGGACAGTGACGGTGTATCGGCTCTCAGAATATTTCTAGATCTCAGAAATAATTAGCAGTCGGTTGGAAGATTGTTGGTTTATGTTGTTTGTTCAATATAATGGAACTAGGGCCTTAGGGATCACCGCTAGGACCGTTGGAAGTCGATGTTAGGCTAGGGTTCTTACGTTGCATTGGGTTTATGGGATTGGTCTCTCCGCTCGTACCACTGTCGTGGATTAGAGCTTCGAGGTACTTCGGTGGCTCTCATTAACGCAATGGTGGTAGCCGTCAATGTAGTGATATTGTAACGCCCCGCTCCCCAGGATACCCGGAAAGTACGAATCCGTCCCAGGTGATCCCAGAGTAGCGAGTGTTACGAAGATAGAAAAGAAAACTAAAAAAAGTGTCAGCAGGTCCACTGCGCACTGCTGGGATAGTATCTGTGGCATGCCCTATTTAGCACTATATAGGTATTCTACTAAACACACGTGGTATTTCTACCTACGATGCATACGTGGGCATGAAATAAGTGTAGATATCTATGTATGTGACGTAGTGCAAGGGGGATTAGGCCGTAATACGTGTCTAAGGGAAAAGAATATGAAATGTGAATGCGGGAGAAGTGCAAATGACATCGTGGGTGTAAAACAACAGGAATGTGTTGGATGTGTGTGCCTGGGTCATGTATGCATGTGTAGGCATGCATGGGTATGTGTAGGGAAGCCATGCAAGTGTGAAAGGGGTTAGGAGTCAATGGCAAACCCCGTAAATTTTTAGAAAGGTGAGGGGCAAAACGGTCATTTGGACTAAAGCTACTATGCGTACATACTTAAGTGGTCGGTGCATAAAGTAATGGCAAACTTGTAAATACCTAGAAGTTGGAGGGTATTTTTGGAAGGGTATTTTAGTCATTTTGATTTGTACATGGCTTATGGGAGAAGCTAAGGAGGGTGTAGAAATTTCCTTAGAAATCTCTCTTTTTCTTTCTAAAACCTTCCTTCATCTTCTCTCTCTCTTTCCCCTCTCCCTCCCCTAGCTTAGGCCGGCTAAACCCTCCCCCTTTTCTCCATTTTCTCCACTCCAAAACCCTAATTCTCCCTCACAAAAATCAAGGATCTCAAGTGGTTGCAAGTGGGAAGAAGGTGGAGAAGAAAAGAAGAGAAGGATAAGAGGAAAATTCAAGTTTTGAGGTAGAAACCCTCTTGGATTTGGAATTCCATTAAATTGATTTTTGCTATTATGTTTTTATAGCATGTTTTACTTAATATGAATTAGGGATGGTGAAAACTCATGAGCCATGTTTTAATTTTACAAATTATCCCTTGAAATTCTTAGTAAAAACAACCCCTTTGAAATCGTGAAATTTTGTTGTGAGTTGTTTCTATAATTCTGGTTACTGTGGTTTGATTTAGGTTTCGAAAAAAAATATATCCATGTAGATCTTGAAGTTATACCCTAAAATCATATAAATTTTGATACATGTTCAATTCAGATATTAGGAGCAAAAATTCTATCTTTACAACATGTCTGTTTGATTTTCAGTTTTGACACAATTTAGCAAAATTGACCTAAACACCTGCACACACAATGGAATTTTATGTTCTTGGTCTTGTTGGAAATTTAACAAGTTTTTCTAGAAGTTCATCAGAGTGCTTATATGTCGAATTTCTAGCTGAAACATGTCCAAAATTGGCTTTCAATACAGACCCTGAAATCTGTCTGAAAAACAGATTTGACAGACTTCACCAAATAATTCACCATAAATCACCTACTCAATATTTTTGCATGAAATTTTATATGTGAATCCAGAACTAATATATATATAACTTTCATTTGGAACAATTTGTCAAATTCTCAATGCAAATGGATGCTATATTCCCATGTATTGTCAACTTCTGCAAATTCCAGCAATCTGAAGTATTAAAGGGGTGTTATGAATTGTGTAGTGTTGCTAATTCACTCTCTATAGTGCATGATTGTTGTTGTTACATGCAAGGTAGATTCTTGGTATGTATTTCTAATGCATTTGCTAAGGTTCTTATGGACATACACGTCATGTTCACTGCGTGTTTGTGAAAATGCCACAATGAAATGAAAGTTGAAAAATATGATAAATGTGCTTGTAAACACTTGTGTTATGAAATATGTTGTGAAATAGTGATGATGGGGTCATGTAAACCATGGTTTCATATGTTATGAGTGATGAATCGAAATGGCTATGTTGCAGGGCATGGCACTTGGGTGCATGACCCATTTGATATGTGATTTGATTACGATGGAGGGCATGACACTTCGGTGCATGACTCATGTTGATATGAGTGTGGAATGTGAAACCATGAAACGTGTCCCCTTCAGTGCTATATATAATGTTAAATGAGGTTTTAGAATGTCTCAATCCTCTCTAAAGAGGGTGAGTTAGCAAAACCCGGGGTTTAGGTGGGATTTGAGTAAATTGTGGATATGAGGCCTGGACTGAGTAGTTGGGCGAAATGATTTTATGATATGTGATATTTATACCCACTCGCCTTTACCGGGAGTGGAGGGGACATACGGAGGTTGTGTTATTGTGGGAGAGCCTCACTCCTGCCAGGGATGGGGGAGCTAAGAGGCCCGGTGTCGTACAGTGTCCGTGTCCACTGCGCCATGTGCTATATTCACCCCGAATTTGTGGTGATGTCCAGGTCCTGGTATCACATAGTTTACCCAAGTTCCAATTAATTCAATTATAAATAATAAAATCAGAATTTACGTGTTACTCCTTCTGTTGGCAGCACTTCCCATTCCCTTTGCATGTTTCTTTGTGACTCCATGTCATACCCCAGGCACTTGCACTTATCTTATTAGATAATATTTGCTTGAACACTTATGTTATTATTATTATTATTATTCGTGCTAACCCTTTCTTGCAGTAACTCGACATTGGACCGCAGGTATGATCCTCTTGTTTAGCTTTTTAATTTTCATTATTGTACTTAGTACATGCTTTATTTCTCTTGTCTTGCCTTGTGGTTTGATAACCGTAGAATGGTGTTCCAAATCCAAGTTGGTTCCTACTGGGACACTCATTGACGTGCTCCTTCTTATTTTCCAGGTAGCAGAGGCAACATGTGGGTGGTGACTTGGAGTAGGGTTTTCAGGGGTAGCCTTTGGTGAGAGTTGTAGTTGTATTGCGACTGGGTTGTTTTGGGAGATGGAGTGTGGTGGTGTTTGTGTAGTGTCACACCTGGATTATGTACATAAATGGAAGTTGTTTTATATATGACTGTTATTGTTGTTCTATGTACTATGAGGTTGTTTTGGGTATGTTTATGGAGCTTCACTTGTACTATCCCAGCATTTGCGCAGTGGCCTGCCTTTGTTTTCTCTCTCTCTCTCTCTCTCTCTCTCACATCTTTCTTCCTTTACCTCTGCCTCTTCAAGATTCCTGGAAAAAAATGTGGAAAAAAAAGTAAAGTGAAATTCCAGGTATTCTGGGGAGCAGGGCGTTACAACCTGTAATGTTCCCATAAACAAACACATAGAGCAACACACAACAATACAGAAGTACGTACATATATTACAAAGAAGCATTGATATTAATAACACTTTTATTTATACACAATATCTATTCAGCAACAACTCACCCCAAAGAAACCCAAAGGTACAAAACTCTCATCCTCTGCCCTCACCACCCAACTTACAACCAAGCTCCTTAACCATAACTCCAAACTCCATCTCAGCCACAAACGCCAACACCTGAAAAACAACGGGTGGGGCACGTCAACGCGTGACCTAGTAGGAAATGCCAACTCCAACTAGTATGCTATTATGAAAATACAGCTACTTTACATGTGTCCATGGCAATGTATAAATGAAGCAAGGAATGAGCTAAAGGAAACATGCTAAAAGAAAGATGAGCATGACATAAAGAATTTAATGCACAACATAACATAAGGCAATCTACAAAGAAACATGTCAAACAAGGGGATAACGTGCATGAATGTAAACATAACTACAATGGAAGATTGACTACAACAATTAGAAACATATACAATTCATGAGATAAGGTGCTAACAGAAGCATTTAGTACAAAGAGGTGAGTCATGGCAATGGGACAATGGCCTTATACATGCATGGTTCATGGGTCAACATGTCATGCCTTCATGTAAAAGATAATTCACATTTCCAACATCTCATTACCAACATCATATCAAGGTGTCATGCACATCGTGCCATGCCCACCATACCACCCCAAACCATACCACATTACCACCCAACATAAATGCATGCCATGTCCACCACATCCTTCCCACCATGTATAAGCATCCATGTCCAAAAGCATGTTCCAAAACATCAAGGCTAAGATCCATGATTCATAAAACAAATGCAAATACTTCACTTCCACCTTCTCATCTTCCATATACCAACCAAACAACATCAAACCCTCAACAAAGCCATAAAGTTAGTAACTTTACACATGATTCCTTAATAAATGGACAACTCAAACATGACTACTTCATCCAAACATCAACTAGTGCATGTAACTTTGATAAAGATAATAAATTGCATGAAAAAGAGAACAACTTGCAATTAGAACCATAAAAATTACAACTTTCCCATTGAATTAACAATGAAGTGGAATAACAACACAAAGGTAACATCTTTCTCATAAATTCCTAATAAAGATAGCATCTTAACAAACAACACACATCAATTTAACAAAAAAACTAAATTTAACATCACAAATCATAAAAAAGCTAACTTTAATTAAGGAGATGCAATTCTACAACAAAGATGAGATCTTTAATTCAGAAATGACATGCAAACAACATACTAAAGAGAGTTGGATTCCTACCAAATAAGGAGGCCATCTCATGACTTTAAATCATCCCATTAAATCATTGAGATCCTCCCTTTAATTCTCTGCTTAAAAGCCATCTTTCCTTTCTTCATCATCCCTCTTAATCACCATTTAATAGCATGCAATATTAGGAATGAATTAAAGAGAGCTAAGAGGAAATAGGCCAGGGGGATGAGTTGTTCACGGCAAGGAGGGGGGAGGGGCTCGGCAATGCTGAGAGAGAGTGAGATGAGAAAATAAAGAAAGAGAGGGAGAGAGTTAATGATCATTAAAGAGGACTAGAAAATTATACTCATCTCCTCTCTTCTCTACACACTTTTTCTTTGTCTTTTTATTCTCTTATCTCTTTCTAATAATTCAAGCCCAACTATCAAAGCACATCTCCCAACCATAAAAGCCCAACACAATTAAAAGGTAAGTCAATCTCTAATACACCAATTCTCTTAACTCAAGCCCAAAAGCCAAGCCCAACAACCAACTCTTAAGCTACTAAAATCAACTAAAGGCCCAATCAAAAACAATAACAATAACAATAACAATAACAACAACAACAACAATAATAATCATAATCTTATTAAAATAATCTCTTTAAAATATAATAAAATAACTATCATGAAAATACCATTTTACTATACACACCCACCAATTAAAAATCACTAAGCACACTAATAAACAATAATAACACTCACTACACCACATTCAATACAACCACATGTATTCACTTATACATCCAAGTCATGTTATAGTCAACCATATAGCCATTCACGTAGGAAATTACTATGCACACAACAAAATTACTATACACACACACTCACTCCAATAAAATGCGTGCACTACATAATCATACAATAAGACATCCATATGGGCATATCTTCACTCGTAGCTCAATCATAGTTAACCAAGTAGCCATCCAATATAAAATTACTATTTACACTACACAATTGCTATGTACACCACACACTATCCACAAGCATACATGCCGTAGTACTATACACACATACATTACTATATACACCCTGCGTATAGGGTACTCGGGCCATTACAGATATAGTTTGTCGGTGGATCCCCTCAAGGCACGAGCCGGGCATGGTCACGAGACTTGGCTGGATCCACTAACTCTCTAATTAAATCCTAAGGATACTCCTTAAGCTAATCAATTCCACCGACCGTGGGCATGATCTCAGTATGAGTTCTCCTAGGGATTTGGCTGAATCAACCAAAGTTCTCCCTTTTATTCCCAACACAACCTAAAAATTCTAGATCTACATCATTTTCCTATGATCCTAGGGCTAACCCATTAGCCCTAAATAAGACTACTCAGACATGGCAAATAGGACAAAGAAAGATGCAATTTTTAGATTGGAGTTCATAATTGCAATGAGAGAAAACACGAAAGTTGATATCTATACGTACCAAAAGTAAGTAGCGCAATAGACGACGATAAGAAAATCCAGATCCAGAAATTCCATACTGTAACAAGCAATAAAAATCGAGTCTTTCCTTTGTCTGCACAAAATTCCAAAAACTAGATCTAGCACTCTCAATAAAAATTAAAGCTAAAACTAAAAATTAACCTAAAAGCTTCGATGTCCTAAAAGAGTCTGGAAAAATGACTTAAATACCTAGGGGATGGACCCCACAAGAGGAACTTAAAATCTTGAAGTCTGGGGCCCACTTGTCGCTGGTCGCGTCGGCTGCTCGACCGAGTAGGAGGCTGTTGGGTCGAGCAGACAAGACTCTGCTGCTGCGCTGCTTGGAATGGATACAGGCTACTCGGTCGAGTAGCTCGCATGCTCGATTGAGTTATCAGAGGTCTGAGCTTCTCCTTAAATTGTCGTTCTCCCTGCTCGGGTCGAGTAGGTTCTGCTCGGTCGAGTAAGTCCAACTCGGTCGAGTCAGATATCTGATGGAGGAAGCTTGAAGTTGGGTTGACTCGGTCGAGTCACCTCTCTGCTCGATCGAGTGGCCCGTGCACACTGGCTGAATCTGCGTGTTAGCTCAACCTAGCATCAGAATGCTGCTCGGGCCGAGTCGCCTGGGAAAGTGACTTGGGCCTTGGCTTTTGCTCATTTCTCTCGCTTGCTCCTCCTCTCCTCCTACATGCTTCTAAACTTCGACAAACTCCTGCGGAGCCTTGCCTATGACGTCCTGGACGTGCTGGATGTGTCTGCATCCCGAATCAGCTCCAAATCGCTCCAGAATCCCTGCAAGTATAAAAAGCTATACGAAACTCGGATATGGCGTTAGAAGCACATATATGTATGAAAATAAGGGATTTGGATGCGAATATGACATGGAATGAGATGAAATGATGCTATAAAAAGATGGAAAATATGGACACATCAAAATCTCACAAGCCTACCTCTTACTCGTCCTCGAGGAAGACGAATACTAGGCTAGCCGGGTGATAAAAATAATAAAGAGAAAATGGAAGAGATAGGAGATGGAGGGGAAACCTAGAATATTCAGTCAGATCTCAAGACCAAACAACTTATTATGATACTTGGAATAATAAACCACATGATAAAAGGAATTTCAAATCTTAGCTAATCGTATGGCTTGCAAGCATTAAGGACAAAGATATAGATCTCCTAAAATCATGTCGTCAACTCATATCAACATCGTGCAATTCATAGAGTCTAGTATAAAAAGAGTTGGCAACACACTTTTCAATCAAGAGATATAAATGAAGCAAATAGAGATCACACCAAGCATGCAAATAGAGAATAGAAAGCAAATCATGGCGTTCAAATATTCATTTCGAATCCTGAAAAATCTCCAAAGCTAAAATATTTCGTAAAGTTTAAGCATTATCGAATCTCACATTGTACACAGTCTCCACTCTAATGTCACACTCACTCGTATAATCAAATAGGTTCACACCCCCAAGCTTAGGTCGAGGCGTCGCATCTAAGAATTGGATATAGAAATTTTTGGCTTTTTCGGAGTAATTTTGTAGCTTCTAATACTAGGATACAGAAAGATATTCTTTTCTTTTCTCTCTCTCTTTTTTTATTTGAATGGGAGCAATGGGATATACAAATATGTTTTTTGGCTCCTTTTTGATGTTTTGGGGTTTTTGGAAGCTATTTTTTTCTTTTAGGAATTTTGGAAGATAGATGCGGTATAAGTAGCCGTGGGGGGTGAAACCAAATGACATGTAGAGAATTTATATGATATGTGAAGAAGGAACATAATATCACTCGGTTCACTCATAAGACGTGCACAATGGTACAATAAGATAATACCCTAACTAAACTTATGAATAGCATGGATATTCTCATACATCTCAAAAAATACCGAAGTTATGCGGTAAAGAGCACAATCATATCAGGCATGCGATCAGAAGTGGATAAGACAAAAAACAGGTGCTTCAAATATTCTAGTGATGCATGAATCTTGGTGCATTACCCAACAAAGCACATATTAGATACTACTGCATACATTCAGTTTTAATTTATATCAGGCATTCATTTAGAGAGATCCTCAACAGAATATGCAAGCATATAATAGCAAGACTGAGATACTCTATATAGCACGTCAAACGAGATAAGTATCGTAATAAGCTAATGGGGGCTATAAGAGACATCATCATGCAGAATAATTCTAGCAAAAGGGAAAATGAGCCGGAGAAAGTAAGAAAAATAAAATCAAGCATGCATGCATGGAAAAAAGTGGAAACCGTGATGCTAAATGTGAAAGAAAATAAAGGTGGAAAAATGGGTGGAAAATAAAAATAAAGTGGTGTAAAATGAAAGAAAATAAAAAAGAAAAATAGAAATAAAAGCGACAGTGCTCATCCCCCAAGCTAAACACAGCAGTGTCCTCACTGCTGAGAACATGCTGGCAGTGGGAAATGAGGCAAGGGCGGGTAGGCAGATAAGAAATAGAAAATGAATGGAAAATAAAACTGTGCAAAGGAAAGAAAAAGTGATATGATACAAGAGATAGTGATGATACAAATGCATGGAATGATGCAAAGTGATGGGAAAGTGCAAAATGCAAAATGGGTCATCCCTCAAGCTGTGTAAGACTGAGGCCCTGAGAAGACAGATGGGCACAAAATAGGACGAGGGAGGGACCCGAGCAAAAGAGCAATAGGCACAACATCAAGCAGGGGCACCACCCTCTGGAGGTGGTGATGGGTCCCCCTGCTGTGGAACAGAAACTATGACGGTGGGCTGGGGCTCGACAACTGTGTCGGCCAGGAGGTCAGCAGAAGAGGAAGCAAGCTCAGCGGAAAATGGGACAATGACAGTCTCGACTAGTGTGGAAGTGTGTGTGTCGACGACTGAAGTGTCCACTACTGTGGCTACCGACTCAGGTGTAGAAGTGGCAGGACCAGCAGAAGCTTGAGAGTGTGGGGCACTGAGTGGTGCGACAGAGGAGACAGGGGCTGGCCTGGGAGGAGGGGCATGGGCAAGGATCACGGGAGGTGGGCCTTGTGTTCGAAGCAGGTCTATAATCGAAGCGAGGTCCACCTCGACTCTATGCTGGTGGGCGGAGGTCGTGAGGGCGAAGTCGACGAAATCCTGACTAAGGCGAGAAGTCGCGGCCTCCACCGCTGTCAGACGCCCGTCGGTTGTGCGAGAGTTGAGGGGAGGACGGGAGCTGTGAGTCACCACTCTCGTAAAACGGCCCCGTGGAGAGGATCCACGGTGCCTAGGCTGAAAGGTCGGAGAGGGTGAACTCACAGGGATCTCAACGGAGGTAGTGTGCAGTGTAGTGTGGCCAAGATCCAGAGAAGCGGTGGAAGCAGTAGCAGCAACACAACAGAAAAAAGGAGCTGTCGTCGACACAGACGTGTGGACAGAAGTCGAGACGCTCTCGGTGAGGATGGCTGTTGCTGGTGTGGTGGTGGTGCCAGTGAGTGGTGATGTGGAACCTAAGGAGCTGGGCAGTGCAGCTAGTAGGTCCACTAGTGGGGGTAGGGTGCTGGCGGGATCCTGCTCCGAAAAGTGTGGAGCAGTATGCTCGGGAGCGGACGGGACTGTCGTGCCCTCAGGTGCAAACACGGAGGAGACAACAGCAGGGGCCTCGGGGCAGAGGGTGGTGATAGTCCCCGTGGTCCCTGCGGTGGTGGTGGTGGTGGTGGTGGTGGCGACAGGGGTGGAGACGGCTGTGCCTCCTAATGGCACCGGGTGAGCAGGCTGTGCTGGTGGGCGGCCACAATGGCGGCCAGGTCGGGCTCCTCATCCTCAGAAGAGCTGAGAACCCAATCATCGGCATCGACGTCGACGGGCGCTCCGGGGGGCTCGAGGACGTGGAGGGCAGGAAGTGGGTAGACCCTATCAATCATCCAGCTCTGCTGGACTGGTGCTATAGTGGTGAGGTGAGGGGCTGGCAGGATCAAGTGGGGGCGTGTGGTAGATGCCTAAAAGATAGGCCCAGTGATGCTCCCCATATGGCCTGATGATGTGCATGTGCTCAAACACATCCAAAGTAAGACGCGTGGGGCCAGGGGGGGGAGTCACTAGGCCATCAGGAAGATCCAGGCCCAGCATCCGTGCAAAGATAGTGAAAAATCTGTAGCAGCAGATATCCGTGATGAAGCAGGTGTGGGCGGTCTAGAGGAGGCGGTAACACAGCCAGTGGGATGTGTCGGAAAGGACGAAGGGGTGGAGGGAGCCGTCAGGGTGGTGGCTCAGTAGTCAGGTCATTCCCATGAGATAGGAAAGCTCGGGTAGGGACATGGTCCCGACCTCTGGCCAACAGAATATGGTGGCGGTGAGGTGACGCTGGGCATAGCGAAGGCAAGGGTGCACTATGTACGCTGCCTTCGCCCTACTGGGATGGTAGCGGTCCAGACCGGTAATGTGATGCCAAAACTGAGTGGCATCAAACGTGGCAAGCTCGTAGTCTAGGGAGAATGTGGTGCGGGGGTCGGGAATGGCTGGAAAGTGGAAGTGGGCGCAGATCTGGGCGTACGTGACCACGACGTCATGGTCAAGCAGCCGGAAGCTAATTTCATTGCCCTCTGGTGTGCAGGCAATGGAACTCAATGCCTCTAGGGTGAGGCGGGTGTAAGTGGGGGCGTGTGCAACGAGTAATCTGTCGAAACCGATCGTTGTGTAAAGCCTAAGGACCCCCTGCAGGAGTCCTAGGTGCTGGAGGATGTGGAGGTCGATGCATCGTGTCGGTACGATCGTACACTGTGACATCACGACGAAGCGGTCGTGATGCGCATCGTCCCAAAAGGTGATGCCGAAAGTCCGCACCTGTGGTGGCAGAGCCGTGGGAGGGGCGGGTGGTGCGGTAGTAGGGATGGGTGTGGAAGTGGAGGGAATGTGTGGGCGCTGTGGCGGATGATCGTGTGTAGGGAGAATGGCTAGTGGAAGGGGGAAACGTAGCCTGAGGAGTCGGACGAGGATGATGAATGATCACGCCCCGGATACACGCCCCGGAGCGACGGTTGTAGTTTTACCGCAAGCGCACGGTGTAGCGGCAAGCGGGTTATCGAACACAGGGAGGACGAATGACCGTGCTTGTTCCAATCAACCTGGCTATTTAAGAAGAGAGAAATTTGCCTTTGGCGATCCTGTCACAATCGTCAGACAAAGTACGGAAATATCAAATCAAATAAAGAACGTCTAGGGAATGGGGAATCCCCGCTACTCACCGTATCTCGTAAATGTGGTTTGTCGGTATCAAAATTGCTAGAATAAGATTTTGGATGAACTAGTTGCAACTGAATGTAGAACCAAGCTCACGCTCTCGCGTTGTTGCCGGTCTATAGCTATCCTAGGTTTGGGTCCAATCTCTTGCAAACCCTAGCCTATGGAAGCTAGCATTAGGATCAACATCATCGTTCAATCGCGCACCGAGCCCAATCTCTTGCAAACTCGGACCGCGACCTAGGTTGGGATAGTTCCTACCCGTCCAATCTCTTGCAAACGGGTATAGGCACGGAATTGCAACCGGAAACCCTAGTATCGGTCCAATCTCTTGCAAACCGATACTTCGGAAATTCGATTCCAACCCAATTCGGATTTCTAGGGTTTCCTATCGAATTGGGATCCAATCTCTTGCAAATCCCAATCGATATGAACTCCTAGCCATCCGTAGTAAATCGATCCCAAACTAATCCCTAACAACGATTCTAGCAAAATTTCTACCAATTCATCACAAACATGAAATTGGGCTTGTAGGGTTCATCCCCACGCCCCAAGACGTGGAGACTACTCACAATTCATAGCACAAACACAAGAATAATCAATGAAATAAGCAATAGAATTCATCACAATATTGAGATAAACAATAAAAATAGGATTTTTAGAGAAGAGAGAGGCAAACCAATGGAGTTCTT
>JAULAV010005049.1:0-40254 GCA_030789695.1 Scilla litardierei | reverse complement strand
CGACCCTACTGGAACACGAGCCAGACTAGTCACACATAACCGACGGAGTAGCCATATTACAAGCACGAATTCACGAATTTTCCAACTCACATGACATCACGAAAATCACGATTTCGCCTTCGAGGCGCACGATTTCACGATGTCACACTCTGGCTAGTCATTTTAAGACATGCATCAATTAAGTAACATGATCATTTATCTTTTGTACAACAATTTCCATGGTTACGAGAGTATCGAGCAACATTTACAACAATTTAACAAAAGTACTGAGTATGAGAATTTAACAAGTACGACATGGAAACTGATTTTTCTTCGCTAATGTTCTAAATCAAGATATATTAAATTATATGCCGTTGGATCACATTTTTAGCCACGGATGCCGTGGTAGTGTTTTCACGCGTCATTTCACGTGCAGGTTTTGAGTTATGTAACTTTACATGCAAAAGGCTAAATAGGCATCTACCTTCAGAAATCAATATAAATTGCATACTTGCCTGATTTTGGCGATTTTGGTGCCGTTGGGTTTGTCTCGACGGGTACTTCGTTACGGTGATAGTGGTTCTCTGTTTTAGATACACACATCACCGAATTAGATATTTCGTGAACCAAACACGTCATTAAAATAACCTCTAAAGTGGGTTCGGTTAATTTTATCGGGTTCTCCGGCTAGTGTAACGTCTATATTGTGTTACGCTAACATTACACGCCTCATTTTATTCTGATATTGTTAACCTAACATTATTTAATAGTCATTTATCATGTTGAAATTAAACTAACTAGTTGCTATTAAACCTATCACTAACACCCTACTAATTCTAATTTACCCTAAGCTAATTATATAGTTAACATGAGGTCAAGATTGCATGGTTAACAACCCAATACCCATTAAAAGCTCAATAAGCTAATTATATCCCAACCCAACAATTTAGAACCCAATAGGCACATACCCAATAACAATAATACCAAATAGTAATAATACCCCAAAACCCAATAAGATAACATTACCCAATCAAAATCCATTAATTCTAAAACCCAATGGGCTATACCCAATACCCATTAAGAAAAAATACCCCGTCATATCATTATTCCTCCTATCTAACTCTCCCAACTTGCTCCCTCTCATAACTCTCTCTGTCTCTGTCTTCTCTTCTTCTCTGTCAACTGTCCCTTTCTTTTATTTCTTTTTTTTGTTTCCATTCTTGCAGCAACTGGGAAGTCGTAGAGGAGGGATCTTACGCACGGAGGAGCACGACGACCAGAGGAGGGGCTGCCGGCGATCACGGGGCGGCGACGGGTGGTGTTCTCAGCGGACGGCGGCACCTGGCGGTGGCCCAGGCGGCGCGGCGGGTCCAGCGGTTGCGTGCGCAGCTGGAGGAGGGCGGCGTCGGTGGTCCTCAGGTGAGGGAGAGAGGGTAGAGGAAGAAGAATGGAAGAGGAGTTTGAAAGTTGTTTTTTTGGGGTTTTGAATCTGAGATTTCAATTTTCAGATTGGGTTGTTTTGATTTGGATCTGAAATAGATTTGTAAGAATCTGAATTTGGGTTTTCAGATTTGGGATTCTTGTAAGAACTGAAATTCGTTTTCAGATTTGGGGTTTTAGTTGTTTCTGGTTTGATTGTTTGGATTTGGGAAATGATTTCAATTTGGAAACGAATTTGGTTTGGTGATCTTGGGGCTGATTTTGGCTTGGAAAATTTTGCAGGGGAAGAGGGTTTGATGGGTTCCAGGGAAGAAGACGTGTAGGGAAGAAGACGTTGCCTTAAGAGAAATTTTGGCAGTGGACAGATTGATGGAGGAAGTTGGAAGTGGGGGAGAAGAAGTGAAGGTGGTGGTTGAATCTCACCGATACATTCGGTGGGATTCAACCTGGTAGGTTGGGGTTAAGTAGAAAATGATTCGGGGTGAATGTAACTGATAATTAGTAATTAGGAAATGGTCATTAGTAAAAGTAATTAGTAAAAATATTTGGTAGACGGTAGAAAGGTAAACGTAATTAGGGAAGAGTAATCTATTTAAACACTAAATACCGATTTTCACAACCTACTCCGAAAATTACAAAGATGCCATGAGTTCGTATCCTCGCGAGAAGTACGAATACAAAGTCCATTTTAAGATCGTATTTGCATTAAATTCATATACGATAATACGTAAAAATATTTAAACTCTAAGTCATATTTTAAATTTGTATAAACTATTTTTTTTCAAATCCTTCGGACGTATTTGAACCTTTTTGTAATAGTAATACGTAAGAGACGTAAAATGTGGAAATATGTGTATTGCTAGATACAGGTCATTACAGATTTTATGTTCACGTGAATGGAGATGATCTCGTAATCATTTTTTCCGTTTGAATATGACAATGAAAGTTTCACCCTTGTTGAAGAATCTTCGGGTTCGTCAGATTTACAGGATTGGCTAATGATGTCTTGCATCATCAATTCCAGGGTGACATCGTTCTAAAGTTGGTTGATTGTGGACACTTCTGGTGTTCCAAATTAATTCATCTTTTCAAATTTTTGTTAGACTTTTGAAAGTCCATTAAAATGCTCAATTTAATTTTGTCTGATAATAGGTGAACTGTTAATGATTGTGAAGGATTGCATCTTCACATTGACTATTATGTGGATCATAGTGGGACAAAGCTTCAGGCTTTATTGATTTCTTGAGTCATTAGGGATTTCGTTTTGACGAATATCCTTTGAAACTTTATAAGTTTCAGATAGTACATGGCATCATCATTTTATGTTTTAGGAGTATTCAGGATAACAAATCTTCACAGTAAACTAAAATGCATTAAAAGCATGAAATTCATCAATAAGAAATATTGTGATAATGCATTTAAGCACATATATACTACAAGAGAATACTAGTGATAATTATATTATGCCAACAAGTTTTATAGTTTGATGTGTGCTCTTGAAAGCATACGTCTATTTGTTATGACAACAAATTAAATTTGTTTTCAAAGTTTATTTGTTCTCGGGGAGTAGCTAAATATACATAAGGTCAATTTGACTTTCGTCGTTTAGACTAGATATATATATATTTTTATATGGCATAAGTTAATGTCTATTCATGTTGCAAAAGCATTATGGGTCTTATCAGAACTTCTGGTCTGATATTGGGTTGCCATTGCTTACTCCATGTCGAGGTATATTATATCTTCTCTTTCTCATTTGATTCAAAAATTCCCCTGTTTCAGTCTTCCTTATTGTTATTTATAAGGAAGAATGAATATTAGTCTTACGAAGTAGACATATACAAGGGAAATGAGTTAGTTTCTATATTTCCACTTTTCTAATTTATGAGAGACTTTTAAAAGTCTATTTGAAACTCAAGTATGGTCTCCAGGCCATTTTTATTGAGTCATTCAAGTATTATGTGGATAGAGAATCATGCTCAAGGGGAAACAAATACGTGGTTACGAAATTTATAATTTCTCACTTATCTATTAAGCCACGATTTCGGGCGTGCGCTTAAAATTAATGCTAGATTCAAAAATCATACCTTGTAAAGTGAGATTACTCTAAAAGAGTTTAGCGGTGTTATGGCAACTGTTGTTGTCAATATTGGTTTATATAAACCATAGATCGGTGATAACTATTTACCGTAAAATGTGTATCTTTAAAAAGTTCGCATAAATGGTTTTCGCATAATCCATCGTATTTGGTAATTTTTATTTTATTTGAGTAAAAGGGTGTTGACTTTGATTTGAACTTCAGGTTCAATTTGTCAAAGTGGATATGTGTTAGACTTTTTGAAATTATGATTGGTCTGTTGTCATAAAATATTGTCATATCATGAGCATGAGCATGAGCATATAAGTGTGCATTATGTAACAATTAATGATTTATCATGCACATAATATAAAGCTTGTAAGCTAAAAAGGTATGCTCAATAAAATAGTTGAAAGAAACTAAATTATCCACGCAAACAATATCAAGCATGTGAGCTACAAATGTATACTCAGTTAACATGAATTGAACAAATATGATGTATACACACGTTATTTATATGCTGCAGCATTCAAATAATTTCATCGCAGACATATAGTTATACTACAGGCATTAAGAATATATCATAAAGATTTTAGCATGCTAAATAAAATGTGCATAACAGAATATTAAATATGCGGCAGACAAATAATTTTCTACACAGGCAAGTAGTTATGCAACATGCATTTGTTTATTCATCACATGCATGTAATATGTTTAAGCGCAAATTCATGCTACGGGTAATGAAAATATGCAACATCACAGGCATGTAATATGTTTAAGCGCAATTTCAAGCTACGTGCAATGAAAATATGCAACATCACAAGCATTTTTAATGGAATAAAATATTTTTGTTTAATAATTTATTGGACCACGTGGAAACGCCATCACCCGTTAGGTTAGTTGACTAACGACAAAGCGGTCTCAGGATCCTCATAATTATTAAACTTAAAAAATAATCATATAATCCAAAAAATGCGATTAATGATGATTTACACATATGATGAATCGGAATTATTTAGGAAAAAATTTTGAACAAGAAATCCTAATTAATTTTTGAAAATAGCATTCGTTAAAGAAAATTTCGGAAAAACCCTAGCTAGGCGCGAACGGCGGCGCGTGCAGGGCGACTGCAGGTCTGGCGGCACGCGTGGGGCGACTTCTGGTCGCGGTGGCGCAGCGGTGGGAGAGCACGGGGAGCGCATGCGGTGGGCGAGCACGGGGAGGTGTGCGTTCGGCGGCTATGCGCGCTCACAAGAGGTGCGAGCGCACCTCCTGTGCGCGTGCATACGACGAGGCACGCGTGGGAGGCGCGCGCACAGGAGGTGCGCGCGCGGGAGGCGTGCGTTCGACAGCGATGCGCGCGCTAGGCGGCGACGCCCGCGCGGGAGGCGCACGTGTCAGGGCGCTCTCTTGGCGGCGATGCACGCGCGGGAAGCGCGCGTGGGCGACGACTGGCCGCCCGACGAGGCGTGCGCGCGGGGGGCGCGGGCTTCAGGTGCGCGCGCGGGGCGCGCGCAATGTCGGCTGCAGGCCGGGGGGTTGCACGTGCGGGGAGGGGTGCCAAACCCTCTAGATTCATAGATTTCGGAGGAAAAATAGATTTTTATTGTAAAAATACAATTTTTAATATTTGAATCAACGTTTTTACCGTAAAAATTTGATTTTAGGGTAAAAACGTTGAATTTTCATCCAAAAATGATTTAAAAACTCTTTTTAAATAGAGATCTATGTTAAAAATGTGATTTTTCATGCAGATCTAAGTAAAGAAAATAGATCTAAAAAGGAAATCACAGATCCATCATCATGCACATGAAAATTTTAGATATAGGAGATATGGATGATTACCTCTAGATCATACCCGTCGGATCCAACGACGTTTGGTGAAGAAAGCCCTTCCGTGTCGCGATTCGTCAGTCGATAGAGGTTCGGCTCAGCTGACGAGCGTGCTGATAACGTGTTGTGAGAAGGGTTGACGGCTAGGAAACCCCTAGCCTCATATATATATTATTCAATGTGGGTGGATACCCAATAGGCACATTAGACCCAACTCATAACAGTATGATATTTCTCATTGGATTATTAAATTAAAATTCTGTGATTGAAAAATGAGTTATTGTTGGCAATTTTTTTTAAGAAAAGAAGGATTTGTGGAAATTTAATTAAATATTTGCTTTATTTTAAATATATAAATTGATGGATCATGATACGTTGTGACACAAATTTATTTAGTTATTTCGTGAGTACGATGATGTTTGAGAATTTGCACGTGCATGTGAACTTTTATTAAACTTTTAAGAACTTAAGCACTTATGCACTTCATCCGTCTAAATGAATTTCAAATTTATGCTCATTAAATGCTTTGAAATCGTATATGATATGAGAAATGATAAGCAAATGTTTGAATTATAGCTTGCCTCATTTTTGAAAAATGATGAGAAATGGTTTTCTTGTTTGCAAAACCTTAAATATCCACTTTAAAACGAACTAATTGAGAGAATGCCATATGGTATTGAGTGTACATATCATGTGGCCTTTAGGCATATTGAATTGGCCTTCGTACATATGTAATCGGCCTTCGTGTAGGTGTTAGGAATTAAGTGCCACATCGAGCAAATAGTAATACAGAACAAAATGATACACCATGCATATGGTGGAGGTTAGCTCTTGAACCTATAGGAATCACCTCTAGAATTCGTCGGGGCCATCTTTGGAATCTCACTCCCATTTACATGATTAGCATTCATGTAACTTATGACAAGATCAAGTATATTGTTCTCGGTGGCTTAGTGATTGATCGATTGATTGATGTGCTTACGCATACCCATGCCATTGGATGATAACCCCAACTTTCACCCAGCTCCATGTGGGCCCCACCAACTGATGATGGAACCAAATCTGGACCACTTTTATATCAACCGGTTTGTCCTGGTGGACTTTCCCCACGGGCTAGGTCTGCCGTGGAGAAGCGTTGTCTTTTATTATATAGACTAGTCATTTCCCGTGCCCCTATGGACACGGTTTATTTAAACTTTTGTTCCCCCCCAAACTTTTGAAATGGCTCAGATTTTTTGGTTTCCCACTAAATAATTTCACCCCATTTTCAGTTTTCCCCCCAAAACTTATCCTAGTCATCAACTATTGTTTGTCCTAGTCATATTTTGCTTGTCCATATAGGACAAACCCCACCACCTAGGACAAACATTTGAAATCTTCATCTTTTATAATATAGATATTTGATTTTGAAGATTATATGTTGCATGTCCTATTTCTGTATGATGTTAATACTAAGAATTATGATGCAGTAGTATATTTTACATACCCAAAAGCCCAACAAATGCAACGCTAAGAAGAGAACAAAACAAGTCATACATGAATTAGATCAATGGTGTCAACAATTGACGTCCAAAACACGAACAAATAAAAATATATCTTGAAATAGTAGATAACCTTCTGCTCAAACCTCCAAAGCCAGACACTGCCATGCGACACACATGTTCTCATCAACAACTACAATCCAGCATTCACAGAATACCGAGTTGATCACAACCCAGGCGAGCATATCAGCTTATTTACTAGTGCACCCAAGTGTCTGATATCTGTTTATGTCCCCCACAAAGTTTTACAAACTCAATACACAATCATGATTTAGCACACCCCAGCAATATCCTGGACTACATCTTGCTTAGATTATTTAAGAAAATGGCTGCAATCAATTCCCTTCTCGGTAAAACCTGACACGAGCTTTGGGAAGAGTTTGGCGAGGATGAGCTTGAAACCAGTGGAGCAGCCGCCTCCGCTGATGACACATGTTGGCTTCCCGGCTTCCAATGGACAGCCCACTGGAGCACCATCCATATAGGCCTTGCATGCCGAGAGAATATTATGCGATCTGCGAGTAAAATGCTCCTCCACAAGCTCCTCGAAATTCTGCATGTTAATCGGGAAGTGATAGGAGTTTATTTGTTGAATGTTCTTTTCGAGTCGTATGTGTCTTAGCTTGACTATACATCAAAAACAAAGCCAGTGTAGTTTACGCATATCCATATTTTGGCGTCATTGACTTGTTTGTTGACACATGAAAGTTGCTAATTGCATTATTTTCCTGTAATTAGTATGACCCGGTTTTTTACTTTGTACCAAAGTTGCACAGATTCAGTATTTTAGAGTTTCTCAGCAAGGGTCGCAGGCGTGAGGAAATATTTATTAAGCGGTCGTGAAACATAAATGACTTTTAGATGACTAGATTTATCACTTGTGTTAACAAAAAAACTAGCAGTTCGTTTACAAAAGAGGGATATGAGATTGTGGTTGTTGCATATATAGCACTGTGCGTTGGGTGGTGGTTTGAATCCTGCAGGTTCGTTTAAATTTATTGGAGAAATAAATGAAACTTTAAGATTAATTAGTGAATATTATGAATAGTTTGTGTATTGAGTCATGAATTGGTCAGACCGTTCGCCAATTGACGAATATGATGTCAATGTGTTTAGTTTGTAAAGGTTGATATAATATTCCATGTTTTTATTGAAAAATTCATATAAAATCCACTATCATGCATTACGCGGTTATCTATTTCATTCCCCGGAGTTGACATCTTAAACTTTAAAGGCTGTAACAATGCTACATTATTAGCATACCTTAAAAATTTTAACTTCATTTTTCAGCCGAAAGGAATTCAAATTTAGTTCTCTAGCTTAGGTCCGTTCAAACCCAAAAACAAAGGCCAAATCCCAAATTTTGTGTTTGAAAAACTATATTAGATGCCAAGATAATTCATCAAAGCTTCTATGTAACAAAATTTACCTTAGGGGGCTTGTGCAGTAGATAAAGCATTGACTTGCACGAGAGAAGGAAGGCATTCTCATTATAGGCAATGGAGTTCTTCTCACCCTCAGCTCTTCCCATCTGTTTGTCGTAGCCAGCCTCATTGAAATATGGCTTGTCATTGAGAACAAGCGCCTGAAGGGATAAAAGAATCTGGAGAACAGTGGAGCTTTCGGGATCCCACACTTCTGTGACAGTTCCGGACCATGTCTTCAGAAGGCTAAGGCAAACCTTTCCCGACTCGTACAGGTTAGGATTCAGACGAAGCCCACCAGAGTTGTAGTGCACCATCTGCACAAGACAACAAGCATTTAAGTTTGATTACAAATATGTGTATGGGCTCTGGCACAGCGCAGTGCAATATACTATGATCAAAACTTCACTGTAACAGGCAATACCATCAGTTGATAGTTGCTAAAGATCTCATTACTACAAATAGGCGTGTATTGAAAATTGACAAATAAACGCTCACACAAAAGAAAATGAGATCCACATTACTCAGGGACATATCCTGAACTATTTGGTGTTTTAATCAATAAAATATGCTAACATTTTCTTTACAAATAAAAAATAATCCTATCAATTCCAGATACAATTCCATATTCACATCTTGACAAGAACGAACTTCTGGTGCACACCCATTTATAACACAAACATGAATGGAGTGAATGTTAATCTACCAAAAATATATGCATTAACATCAACCTATATATGGTTATGTCATAATGCAAAGTCTATCAGTTGAATCAATCCATGTTTTTCCTACTTTTTAACACTAATCAGCAATTGGTAGTGCACACGGTATGTATATCTGGATCCATAAAATTTAGTTCAACCAAATAAGGATATCGAGTTTAATATATATATAAAGTCCACATCCAGTAAATGAAAGCAAAAAACCGATATGAAAATATCATGTGTTCCTTTGCAGTCCCATCATGATAAAGGTACTAGTAGAGGTCTGTTCAATCTTCTTCTGAATTTCCATATTACGATCTTTTATTGTGAAATGAAACCTACAAATGTATGCTTATAGTCAGATGCACTAATTAATTATGTGATTCGAAATATGTATTTACAAGAAACAAAATAAGTAGCTCGAAAATAGTATTAAATAATATTACCTGGCAATACAGGTTCATGAAGAATTGAACAATATCTTGCTAGTGCTGAACTTTTCTCCGCTAAATTCTGGCAAATTCTTAACTAGATAAATTTGTGTCTGTTGCTCGTCGATCAGTCACTAGATCAAAACTTAACAAGCTAATGCACTGGCTTATATAAAAATTGAAATGCACAATTTAAGGTTAAAAACATAAAAAGTTTTTCTGATATACACCCCCAAACCTTTCCAATTTAGAAAAATCCCACCCCACCCCTCACCCCCAATCTTTCATATTGCTAACTTACACCCAAAACCTTGGTGACAATGAAGATTACCCCTCCTATTAGCATCGGTTAGATTTTATATTTAAAAAATGAAAATTCCCATTATGCCCCAGTCCCTCCATTCTCCTTCAAACCCCTAACCGAAAAGGAGGAGGAAAACTTCCGTTATGGCCCAGTCCCTTTCTTCTCATTCAACCCCGAAATCAAGCACCCATTCCTGCCGTCTTCTTTCTTCTTCTTCTTGAACTTCTGTTATTCAGATCCAACACTTTTTTCACTCAAAAAATTTAGCCCTAGTTCCCTCTCCTTGAGTCCTAATAAACCAATTCTTCGTTTCCCCCTATTTTCCCCATCTATTTGTTCTAGTGACTGATTGAGGTGAGAAAGAAAGTTTGCAGCAATGATTTCGATCTGCCTCCTTTACTTCCTTTCAAGTTATACTGCCAAATTTTCTGTTTCAAAATTTTTAAAAATCATGCTGATTAGAGGAAGGATCATAAGCTCCGTTGTTGATGCTCTTCTAACGATTGGGTTGGGGGGGGACTTATAAATGTAATTATTTAAAAAAATTTATTCTATCATTTAATGGTAAAAAGAAGAATATTCCTTTTCTTTTCAAATTAACAGATTGTAACATATGGTTCTTTTCAATGATCCCCAACATTTTTTTTTGTTTTTTTGGGAGGGGGCGGGTTAGGAGGAAATTAGCAATTGGAAGATTTGGGATGTAATTTATCAAAGGAATTAATGTAGAGCAGGTGACACCTGATCCAATGGATCAGGTGCAAGACACAAAAAGGTGGGACCCAGCAAGTACAAGCCAATGTGTGGGCTTGTACTTCCCATCTTTTTTGTGTCTTAGCACCTGATCCATTGGATCAGGTGCCACCTTTTCTACATTAAATCCTTTATCAAAATAGGGAAGATTGGGGATATGGGTATACATAAGAAAAAAAAAACTCAAACTAAAAAAATATTTTTATGGTAAGAAAGATAACCATAATATCATATGAAAAATCAAGTTTATTGTCAGTAAACACTATTTCAAATGCCAGAAGCTATGATTAGTAGACAGAGAGACATGAGTGTCACTCTTAAAACGGACACAATGTCTGACACGGCAATTATTTGAACGTTAGACATGAGACATGATTATATATGAATATTTATTTTGCATATATAAATATTTGCCTCATACAAACACACCTATTGGGGTTATATTTAAAACAAAGACACTATTAGTAGAATGATATATAAATCAAGAGCTGTTGTTAAAAAAGGGCACAAAGAATTTCATGTGGCACATGTATTTTAATGGGAATGGCAACTTAAATATATGTGTGTGTCCGACACAAAGGGACATGTGTGACACACTAGGTGTGTCGGACAAGGCAAATTTTAATAAGGAGAGACAATCATACGCTAAAAGTGAATTATTTTCTAGCAAAGCCTTGTAATTGAAAAAAACAATCGGGAGAAATTATTTCATGGGAATATATGGTCTACTTAGTATGTTATCATCAGCCAGGAACATTATCATGTAACTGAATCCATTAACTACTGAATAATCTCAACAAACTAATGTAAGGAGCAAAAAACATGACTGGCAAATTAAAAAAGATAAAAGAAATATGCTTACAGGAGGTTCATGAGGGTAATTAGGAGGAAAGAACACATCAAAGAAGAAGAGACCATCATGGTAAGGAGTCCCTGGTGCCCCCACAATGCATGCCCTCAGGAGGTCAATCCTCTCCTCATAAATTCTCACATAGATGCTATCTGTAACATCATAAGCACATCGTTGGGTATTAATACAACTGTTAGTAATAAGTAATTACAAATCAATATCGATGTCTAAAATAATACTTTTAAAGAAACCCTACAAGTGTATTTTAAATTATCAAAAGCATATTTACAATCCATTAACTGCTAGAAAACAAAAAGATCACTCCGCTGTGCACACAGGCACAAACCCACTGTTGAGTAATAATATTCAGCATGTTGCAGGAGTTTTGTGTAAAAGTAACAACTACAGCTCTATAAATAATAAACATGTAGAGAGGTTAAGACTCCCAAACTTTTTCCTTGAAATAACTCAATTTTTATCATGGTATCAGAGCAATCGAATTTGAGATACATCGTCTTCCTCCTCCTTCCCTTAACCCTACCAAACCCTAACCCACACCATCTCATTCCCTCTATTAATCTAGTCACCACTACACTAAACCAATCTGACCTCACTTCCATCGTATGCATTCAACTTCGGCACTAGTGTACTCACCGGGCTTGAAGTCCGATGCGAACACCGTGATATGGTCATCACATACGAGGGGAGGCGTAGGAGGCCGAATGAGTAATTTTGCTATGCGCACGGACCGTTGGGGAAAATTACTTTATGCATAATAAGTTAGGATGTAACTGCTCTACACACCACGCCTAAACATTATATAAGTGAAGGCTAGGTCTAGGGTTAGGGTATGCAATTGTAGCCGTCATTTGACATTTTCCTATAATTCTCCGGCGAGATCTAGAAGAGAGCTTTAGGCTTTTCCCTTAGCAAAAGATGAGAGTGGCCAACTCTAGCAAAATTGGCTATTTATCCTTGTTTTCCCTATTTCCACCAATAAAATTCCCTCAAATTCTATCTTTTAAACCTTAGTCCGCATCAAATTGGTATCAGAGCTTCGATCACATGGCATCAACGAGGTCTTCTACGGCGAAAACTTTGGAAGAGAGGCTAGATGCGGAGATCGTCGAAAGGAAGAAGGAGACGGAGGAGATGAAGTCCTTCGTTAAAAAGGAGATCGGCGATGGCTTGAACCAGATGAAGGAGATGCTCCAACAATTTGTGGCGCAAATTACGCCCCAAATTTCAAACTCGAAGGAGACACCTCAGATCTGAATCACCAATCAAATCTGAGAGCGAATGGGATCCGTGCAACGAAGGAAAGACGACGATGATATCCAATCATGAGGGGGTGATCATGGAAGAAGAAGACCTGGATCTCGAGAACGAAGATTGGCGAGAGGATCTCTCCGAAACTCTAGGAGAGAGCTCCGAGGAGGAGCAAGAGCTGTGACGGAGACGATGAGCGCGCGCGGAACCCCTGGCGGACCGCCAGGGGGCGGACGACATCAGGCCGGAGGGGGGCCACCGGAGGCGGGCGGCCCCGGAGGGGGGTCGCCGAGGGCGGGCGACTCCGCCAGGGCTTCTGTAGGTCACTGGCGGACCGCGCGGGCCCTGAGGATACTCTGGCCTATCGGAGGGGGTGGGGGTGACCGGGCGGAGCGCGCGCGAGGGGCGCGGGGTCCGGACTACTCCAAAGATAGCGATGAAGCCCCGGGGAGGCGTCGGTGAGCTGCGAGGCATGATCCGAAGTACGAGGAGCCCAACCGCTCTCTTGAAGATGATTATGAAGAGGAAGAGGAGCGAGATTGGAGGGATGATAGGCAGTGGGGCCACAGAGGAGCCCGATTCGGAGATCATCATCGTCAGCGGCAACCGGATCGTTTCGAGAGAGGGGATCCACGAGCGGATGACCGCATACGGAAGTTCAAGATGCCATTATCCGAGGGCAGTGATGCTACGGGATGGATCTACAAGGTAGAAAGGTATTTTGAGATGGCGCGGCTAATGGAGGTGGAGAAATTGTGAGCGGTCGTACTCTGTTTGGAGGAAGAGGCTTTGAATTGATGGCGATGGAAGGAACATCAGAGGTCTTTGAGGACCCCGAACGGGTTCAAGGATGCATTGTTACACCGCTTCCGAGATTCCCAGGGAGGTGCAGCGTACGAGCAGTTGCAAGCTTTGAAGCAGGTTGGGACAGTGCGAGATTACATCAAGCAGTACGCGGTACTTACTAGTAGAGTGCGCAAATGCCTGCAGTGTCTTTGGAGGGGTTTTTCTTGAACGGATTGAAGCCTACCATTAAGGCTGAACTCCACACCCTCAGACCTCGAGGGCTTGAGGAGCAGATGGAGTTAGCACAGACGGTCGAGGACAGAATGGCTGAGGAGCGCCGCGCCAGAGAGGCGTTTGGAGGAAACTTTACTCGACCACAGACTGTTTCAGGGGGCAGCCTGGTGCTGCATGAGGTACACCAACAGGCGCGGGAAGACCAGGAGATGTAAGGCCGGGGGCCTTACAAAAAGATGACAGATGCTGAGATGCAAGACCGGAGGGCGAAGGGTTTGTGCTTCAAATGCGATGAAAGGTTCACCCCGAGGCACATATGTCACAACCAGGTCTTACAGGTATACGAGGTGTACGCAGACGAGCTAGAGGAGAAGCAAGCAGAGGGGACAGTGGCAGAGCACGAGGAGGACAGTGAGCCCATACTCCTGGAAGCAGGGGAGGTTTCACTCAGCTCCGTAGTGGGCCTTACACGGGTTCACACTATGAAACTGGCTGGTAGAGTGCGGAACATGGATGTGGTGATCCTGATAGACAGTGGGGACACTTACAACTTCGTATCTCCTAGGGTGATTGAGAGGCAGGGGATCCAGCTCATCGAGACAGATGGTTTTGTGGTCATGTTGGGGACCGGCAAGGTGGAGCAGAGTAGAGGCATCTGTCGAGACTTGACGGTGTCTATGCATGAGGTACTGATCACATGTGACTTCTTGCCTTTGACCTTGGGTAACGTTGACCTGATTCTGGGGATGCAGTGGCTGCAATCACTAGGGAGACAAATTTCAACTGGAAGCTATTGCGGATGGAGTTCCAGGTGGACGGGAGGAAAGTAGTACTGTTGGGTGACCCAAGCTTATGTTGTTCGTCGGTGTCTTATAAGACTACGACGAAGACACAACAGATGGAGGGAGGTGGATTCATGATAGAGCTGCAGGTGTTGGTGACTGAGGAGGCAGAGGGCACGACGGCGGTGGCACTGGAGGTGGTACCACTGGAGGTGGAGCAGCTGCTGCAGGGATTCGAGGGGGTGTTTCAGCCACCTAGCGACCTTCTGCGGCCAAGGGATCATGAGCACGTCACTGTACTTAAAGAGGGGGTGTCCCCATTAGTGTGCGCCCATACCGATATCCACATGTGCAGAAAGATAAGATAGATAAGCTGGTTCAGGAGATGCCGCAGGCGGGGATCATTCGGTCTAGTGCGAGCCCTTTTTCTAGCCCAGTGTTGCTGGTAAAGAAAAAGGACGACAGTTGGAAATTCTGCGTCGATTACCGAGCTTGAATAAGGAAACTGTGCAAGACAAGTTTCCGATTCCAGTTATCGACGAGCTTTTGGATGAGTTGCATGGCGCGGTGGTTTTTTCCAAGATCGATCTGAAGTCTGGGTACCACCAGATTCGCATGAAGGCAGAGGATGTGCAGAAGACGGCCTTCAGGACTCACGAAGGCCACTACGAGTTCCTCGTCATGCCTTTCGGGCTGACGAACGCCCCCGCCACTTTCCCGTCACTGATGAATAGCGTCTTCAGGCCTTATCTACGGAGGTTCGCCCTAGTTTTCTTTGACGATATTGTAGTCTACAGTGCCTCCCTGCAGGATCATTTGGGCCACTTGGAGATAGTCATGCATGAATTACAGGATCATCATTTACAGGCCAACCGGAAGAAGTGGACAGACTCAGGTGGAATACTTGGGGCACATTGTCTCAGCGGAGGGAGTGACTGCAGATCGGTCGAAAATTGCTGCATGTTGGACTGGCCTCAGCCGAGGACACTATAAGCTTTGCGGGGATTCCTCGGGCTCACGGGCTATTACAGGAGGTTCGTGAAGTGGTACGGCACTCTGGTGTGGCATCTTACCGAACAATTGAAGATGTGCAATTTTCACTGGGGAGAGGAGGCTACGAGGGCATTCCAGGCCCTCAAGCAGTCTATGACAATGGTATCAGTATTAGCACTTCCTGATTTCGGGAAGTCGTTCGTGGTGGAGTCAGATGCATTAGGATTTAGGTTGGGGGCCGTGCTGATACAGGAGCAGAGACCAATAGCTTACTTCAGTTAGGTGCTGTCTGCCAGGGCCAGGCTGAATTCCGTCTACGAGAGGGAGTTGATGAACATAGTGCTGTTAGTGCAGAAATGTCAGCATTACCTTTTGGGGAGCGAGTTCGTAATGCAGACTGAGCAGAGGAGTCTGAAGTACCTCCTATAGCAGCGCTTGGTGGCCGAGGAGCACCAAAGATGGTTGTCCAAGCTGAGCGGATACAAGTTCGAGATTCACTATAAGCCCGATTTGGACAACAAGGCAGCAGATGCACTTTCACGTCGAGATGAGGAGGTGCAGGTGGTAGCCCTGTCTATCCCAGTGATACTTGGGAGTGAACCATTGTTAGAGGAGATTGAGGCGGATGAGGGGCTGCGGCAGAGTAGAGAGACTATTACTCAGGGATCAGGAGAGTTTCCGGCTACTCGATGGAGGGAAGGACGCTGCTATACAGAGGGAGGTTGGTGATTCTCCGTACGTCTGTACACATTTCCATTCATTTTCAGGAGTTCCACAGCAGTGCAGTAGGAGGCCACTTAGTGGGATATCAGACGTACCAGCGGATGGCTTGGGAGCTCTACTGGTCGGGCATGAGGAAGGATATCGCACAGTTGGTTTTTGAGTGTGACGTGTGTTAGAGTCACAAGTATCAGGCGACATCACCGGCATGCCTTTTATAGCCCTTGGACTTGCCGAAGAGGGTTTGGGAGGAAAGTTTGATGGACTTTGTGGAGGGGTTACCACAGTCAGAGTGGTACACTACCATATTTGTTGTGGTTGACCGCCTCAGCAAGTATAGCCACTTCATTCCACTTCGTCATCCATTCACAACAGCATCAGTGGCAGCGTGTTCTTGAGGGAGTGGTACGGCTACATCAGTGGCAGTGTTTTGGAGGGAGATGTTCTGGTTCAGGGTACATCACTTATAAAGAGCACCGCTTACCACCCGTAGACAGACGAACAGACCGAGGTGGAAAATCGGTATGTGGAGACATACCTCCGTTGCTTCGCTTCGGAGACGCCCAAGAAGTGGGCTGGTTGGCTGATGTGGGCAGAATATTGGTACAACACCTCGTAGCACTCAGTAGCGAAGGTGACACCATTTCAGATCGTTTATGGAAGAGACCTGCCCCATTTGGTGCACTACAGTAGAGGAGCTACCCCAGTATCAGAATTAGAGCAGCAGTTGGACGAGCGTGATCAGGTCCTGAAAGAGCTGAAGCACCACTTGTTGCAAGCTCAGCAAATCATGAAGGGGAAAACGGATACACATCGCAGGGATGTGGAGTTCGAAGTAGGAGAGCAGGTGTACTTGAAGCTCCGACCATACAGACATCGCTCGATGGCTCAACGTCGTAAGAGAAGCTAGCAGCGAGGTACTATGGGCCTTACGAGATTGAGGCCAGGGTCGGCAAGGTTGCCTCCATCTTCCTGCATCCATCAGTTTTCCATGTCTCACAGTTACGTCGGGCGATTGGCGATCATGCGGCGTCAGTTACACTCCCACCGACCCTGACAGATGACATGGAGGTCTTACTGGAGTCCGAGGAGGTTACGGGCGTACAGACGGGAGCTACAGGTCGAAGGAGGTGTTGATCCGTTTGACGGGACTGCCAGAGTGCAAGGCGACTTGGGAGCCTTTTGATCAGATATTTCAGCAGTTTCCTGACTTCCACCTTGAGAACAAGATGAAACTTCTGGGAGGAGTAATGATACGGTCATCACATACCAGAGGAGGCGTAGGAGGCCGAAGGAGTAATTTTGCTATGCGCACCGACCGTTGGGGAAAAATACTTTATGCATAATAAGTTAGGGTGTAACTGATGTACACACTACGCCTAAACATTATATAAGTGAAGGCAAGGGCTAGGATTAGGGTATGCAATTATAGCCATCATTTGACATTTTCCTAGAATTCTCCAGCGAGATCTAGAAGAGAGCTTTAGGCGATTCCCTTATCAAAAGCTAGGAGAGTGGCCAACTCTCCCAAAATTGGCTATTTATCCTTGTTTCCCCTATTTCCATCAATAAAATTCCCTCAAATTGGCCAACTCTCCCAAAATTGGCTATTTATCCTTGTTTCCCCTATTTCCATCAATAAAATTCCCTCAAATTCTATCTTTTAAACCCTAGTCCGCATCACACCACCACTCAACACAAAATTGACCACATCATCATCACCAGATGCTCGATTCGACTTTGATTTCGTCACTGTAGACTAGATCCAACTTTGCCCATGTCACTGGAGCTCCGATTCGACCTCGATCACATCACCAGAGACCCAATTCCTCACCTGCACTCATCGCCAACCATTCCTGGTCCCACCCGAACACGTCCATGCCCTCCTTACTAATTGCATTTGATCTAAGATATGGTCTCAGATCATTTCCGATCTAAGAACAGTGCTCTAATCATATCCTAACCAAACCAATTTGGAGTGAACTGTATATAAAGCACACCATACCGTAAAAATACCATAAAAACTATTTTTTGTTTTGTTCTTTCTATGAGTAGGAGTGTGTATTTAGATGATGTTAGGAAGATGTTTGACTGTTTAAAGTTTGGTGTGCAGAAATACCTATTTTGTGTTAGGGGAACGTTGGTAGTTGGTTTGGTGTTTGGTGACTGGTTGGTGGTTAGGCTTCTAGCATTTAGTTAGTAGTTTATATTTGGTGTCATGTGTTTTTCATTAGAAGTTGGAGGGAAGTGATCAGTATGGTAGAGTCAAAATCATAAGTGAAATCGATGATTCTATATGTGGTTTCCATCAAAACCATAGATTAAATATTGAACTAGACCAGCCTATGAGCGGTAGAAGCAATTGGTGGAGATTCATCATGGGGATAGAGATAAGCAGAAGCATTTGACGATGGATCTCCCCATGCGAGGGTGCGTCTCATTCAAAAAGGGATAATTCTCATATATATAGTCATATGAATTCCTCAAAGCACGAAATTCAGGACATCACATTGGAGAAGAATGTAAAAGTGCTTTTGGGAGTTATTGGAGATCTTGTACTATGAGGAAAATAATCTTTTCAGAGAGCGTATGATGTATCTTAATCTGTTTGAAAGAGAAAACAAGAAGACAAGCCATTGTTATATCATTATGCTAACTTTTACAAGTTCTATGAGGAACTGACTTCCCTTTTCCCATCTCCACAAGGATGAAGATGGAGTAAAGAGAATAGCTAACAGTTCTAGCATTTCTTGGGAGTCTATGTCATTAGTATGTCCTTAGTATGCAACATGTCTCCAGATCATTGACAGTGTCCAAGACCTTTCACACACTGCAATAGATTTTCTTAATAAGTAGTTACAGCTCTGAGTCCATGTGTAGGAGACCGTTCAACACTAACCGCACCGTAATCTTTTGGCAACACAAGTTGATATCGTGGTAGATGATAATACGTCTCTAGAATGTTGTGCACTGACGACGCACAGCACAACGAAATACACAAGATCGTCGATGACCGAAAACAAGGACAAGTAACCAAACAAACGAGAAGCGCTAAGAGACATCAGAACTTTAGGCCGTTGGCTGGCCAAGGGAACACCAATCCGCTTTATTACGAAAGGAAAGAAAGAATACAAATCTTCTCTTCACAAACGAAGAAGAAGCACACAACAATCTCTCCAAAAGCTCTCTACAATATCTCTCTAAGTTGGCTCTCACAAAATGGTGGCTCAAGAACTCTCAGATGTGTTCCTTGCGGTGGTCCACTGAAACCCTCCTCAAAAACTACCTTATATATCCCTGGGGTACAATAGGTGCCATCATTGAGGAGTAGTCCCCAAAAGATACAAATCCCGACTTTAACGGAATTCCTATCCCATCATAACTCTATGCATTTAATGCGTCGAACCCTAGTAGGCATGCGTTGCACCCTAATGGCCTCCGTCGCATCTAAGTGGGTCCCGCTCCGCACGACTGAGCTTCCTCCTGGAGATCGAGCGATCCAAAGTGCTGATCTAGCTGTTCGACCCACTGTGTAGGTCGAACTGTAGAGTTGCTGATCCATCTGGGTCGTCGACCATCACGACCGAGAGTTCAATACACTGCTGAATTCTCATAGCTCGGCATTCGACCTATTTGACTTGTGTCAAGTCAGATGGGTCGTATTTGAGCACAGACGAGCTATCCCGGCACAAGATAGCTCAGTTGAATAACCAATTACTCATCAGCATCGAAATCGAGCCAACTTCCACAAATCTCCACATTTTCGAGATTTAGGCCTCCGTCACACGTACGACCATCCACGCATCAACTTGGTCGAGCATCATCTGGTGTTCTCGCCTTTGTGCTTCGAAGAGTCCAATGCCCCTTCGGGCTACAACTAGCTCCACCGAGCCAAAATGTCCCCTCGGCCGACACCAACGTCATCTCGGAACCATACTGAGCAAGTCCAAACAGTGCTTGAACATGACTCCCGATACAACCTTCGTCGGCATGTCCACCGGGTTGTCCTCTGTTCCAATTTTCTGCAAGTTGATGTCGTCGTCTTCTTCTCTCACATAGCCACGGATAAAGTGGAATCTCACATTGATATACTTGGTGCGAGCATGAAAGACCTGATTCTTAGCTAAGTGCATTGTACTATGACTATTACAATGGATGACATACTTCTTCTGGTAGACTCCCAAATCATCCATCAAGCCCATCAGCCATATCGCCTCCTTCACCACTTCAGTCAATGACATATACTCTACCTGCATAGTAGACAGGGCCGCTGTAAACTGAAGTATACTCCGCCAACAAATAGAAGCGCCTGATAGGGTGAAGACGTAGCCTGTCGTCGATCGCTTCCGATCCAAGTCGTCCGCACAGTCAGAATCGACATAGCCAACAGTGTGCAGACCATGAACACTTCGGCTATAGGTCAATCCAACGTCGATTGTACCATTGATGTACCTCAGTATCCATTGCACTGCTCACCAGTGCTCCTTCCCTGGATTATGCATGTACCTACTCACTATGCTGACTACATGTGATAGGTCAGGTCTGCTACATACCATAGCGTACATCAAGGCCCCTACCGTATTGACATACTATATGCTCTCCATGAGCATCTTCTCTTCTTTGATCTTCGGGCAATACTTGATACAGAACTTGAAGTGAGGTGCAAGCGGAGTAGCTACGGACTTCATCTTATCACAGCCAAATCTCTGTATAACAGACTTTAAGTAGCGACTCTGTAAAAGATGAACTTTACATCCACTTCGATATCTTGTGATCTCCATCCCAAGAATCCTCCGTGCTTCACCTAGGTCATCTCAAACTCACAACTGAGCTGAGACTTCAATATCTAAATCTTCTCTTTATTCGATGAAGCAATGAACATATCATTGACATAAAGCAAGAGATAGATGAACGACCCATCATCCAATTCCCGATAGAACACACAATAATTATAGAGGCTACGAACGTACCCTTGATCATTCGTCAATATACCATTACCTTGGTGACTGCTTCAGCCTATAGAGCAATTTCTTCAGCCTACATACAAGACCGTCACCACTCACATAGCCATCGGGCTGCGCCATATAAATCTCCTCTTCGAGTTCTCCGTGTAAGAACACCGTCTTGACATCTAGGTGCATCAGTTCAAAGTCGAACTGAGCGACTAATGCCAACAGGATCCGAATTGAGTAATGCTTCACCACCAAAAAGAAAACCTCATTATAATCCATGACTTTCCTCTGTGCGAATCTCTTCGCAATGAGGCGAGTTTTGTAGCGAATATCTCCTGCTTTGGCTCCATCCTTCTTGGTGTAGACCTATTTACACCCAATTGATTTCTTGCCTCTCGGAAGCTCCACGAGATTCCATATCTCATTCTTCCTCAGTGATTCCATATCCTAATCTATCAGCTTCTCCACCGCTCCGGGTCTTCGGATTGCTCCATCTCGACGAAAGAAGTGGAAATGTATATACTTACAACGGGAAAAGTGAACGTGACCATCTTCGTATATCTTGCATGTCTCCGTATCTCACACTTCGGTCTCGATGTTGCTATGAAATCCTTCGGCCAAGTCATCTGTGGAGCTGAGCTACCTCGACAATCTGAGCTTAAACCACCAACTTCACCAGCATCTGTTTGGAGTACATCTTCTACATCCGCTGGTGTGGGTCGGCCTAAGTCGATGACCGACCGATCTGGAACCTCAGACACGTTGTCATAGACATGCTTCAGCTATGTCTATTCGACCTTCACCTTTGGTTCATGCTACTTCTTTAGTAACACCGACTCATCAAACATTACATCTTTGCTTGCGATCACTTTCTTTTGTGTCAAACATCACAGTCGGTACCCTTGACACCATTGCTAAATCCCAAAAGGATGACTTTCTTGACTCGAGCATCGAGTTTGTCTTCCTTCACGGCATAGTAGCTTGGACAACCTCAAACTCGCAGTGATCCATAATCGAAAACTGGCTTTTTCAACCAGACCTCCAAAGGAGGTCGTCCTCCCAATGCAGCAAACGGTAGCCGATTGACCAAGTAGGCCGCGTACGCATGGGCCTCTGCCTAGAACTCCTTTGATAGGTCGGTTGTTGACAATATGCATCGAACTTTCTCTAGCAAAGTCTGATTCATCCTCTTAGCTACACCATTCTGCTACGGTGTACCATTAACGGTGAAGTGTCTTTGAATCCCTTCCTATCTGCAGAACTTCTCGAAGAAATCCAACCTCGCTTCGGAGATGCCTGATCTTCCGACTTGTCTGAGTCTCAACCAGTTTCTTCCACTCGATGAAAGTGCTAAGAACGTGGTCTTTTTACTTTAGCAGAAACACCCACATTACGGGTGAGAAATCGTCAATGAACGACACAAAGTAGTGATTCCCTCCCAATGAGGTCGACATACTCGCTTTATTATTAATGCTTGCATTTTTATACCGCTGCAACTCACTTATTATTCAAGCATACAATAATTGTTGATTAAGTACAAATTGATGTACCACTAATTTGATACTTAGGCAACTATTAGAAAGATTTTTTAATTACGCAAAAAAGATTGTTATTTGTTGACAACCTTATTCAACCCCCCTTCTAGTGTTGTCTGTCATCCACAGTGATCCTACAGGCACACCCCACGAGGCAATCTATGAAGACGAATAGCGAGTCCTTCTCACTCATATCAGGAATCTCGGGAAGCATCTCTGAAAATTCTTTCGCATAATCTCAAATGGAACCTTCCTAAGTGAGGCATCGAAGCTTACATCGCGCTTCATTCTCAGCATTTTCGGTATAAAATTGCTTCTTGATCTCCGCATTAAACTCCTTCCAAGTGTTAATGGTGTATGTTCCATTCTTCACATCATCGCATCGTCTACGCCACCACAGCGTAGCAACATCTTGGAGGTAAAGAGGCGTCATGGGGAGCTTGGAACCATCGACATTGATCCCGACAGCATCAAAGTATCTTAATATTCCAAATGAAATTATCGAGTTATCGAGCATTCCGCGTACCTCCGTAAGGCTTCGATTTTGGAACGTCCGTCTTTGGCAAGAAGGGATGGGTTACAGCCGCTCCACTCACCCATGCCATCTTTTGTAAGTTGACTCGTCCAACTCCTTCATTAGAGCCCCCACTTGAGCCTTTAATGTAGCATTCATCCGCTCTAAGAGATCGTCCCTTTTCTGGAGCATGTCGGCAGTTGAGTTCAAGACCGTTTGCATCTCCACTAGAAGCTAGTCTCTGCCGAACCTAAGCTCCTCGAAGCTTTCCTCCATGGTCTCAAACTGATCATTCGCCTCAGCCACGATGAGCTCCACCTTGCTCAACCATGCCTCGAACACCGACATGATGTCCTGAGATTTCTCCCTACGAGGCGGCCTAGTGGTGGCCTTTGACATCTCGGAGTCGCTTGGAATTGGAATCTTGCTGGCCAACGTCATCTTTCTCGAACTACAAGCTATGATACCATCTGTCACGGACAGATTATTTTAGCTACTTGACTTTTCTAATCATGTGTGGTACTTGGCTCACTCATCCTCTATTAGAATGGCTAAGTCAGCCTTCACTCGAATCTCGCACTCATAAGACACTCAAGAACACAAGAGAACTTTGAGGTGGAGAATTATTGCCTTTACTTGGCTATTGCTTGCTAACTCTTGTTGGTTACAAATGACCTCTCATTGCCACTTTTTATAGGTGAGGCTCCCTTAATGTGGAAGGTGGAGATTAGACTTCTAGAGACTTCATTAATCCAATGGCCTATGATGAGCATCTAACCTTCTCCGTTATTACACACAAAGTTCCCTCATTAAAGAATTCTTATAACTGCACAAGAACCTTATAGATACATTATTTACAAAAGTACCCTTTGAATCCTCTAAAGAATGCCAACTCACGTGCCAAGTAAACATCAACTAAGTGTCAACAAGGCGATGACGTTGCAACCGTCACACGGTGCATTTCTTAGACAGACATATGAATGTTCCAAAAAGTTTCTAGGTTGAGGTTATGTTGCCTGATTGTTATCTTATCGTATGCTTTCTACTATTATTGATGGTGATATTCTTTATCGTGTATTACTTCATAAGGCAGACTTGTTTTCACATCACCTGAGATTTTTTTGTGTTTTTATGCAGAATTATACTGCTGGCGATTCAAAGATTAATCTACCTTCATTGAAATGTGTGTTTTGGGGTATTCCCACACTCAAAAGGCTATAAATGTTTTGGTGCAACAACCAAATAGTCATTTATATCTGTTAAAGTAAAATTCTTTGAGTATCACATATGTTTCATAACACATGAAAACACTAACCATTCATTAGGTCCTAAAATTAGTTATGATTAATCGTTTTTCTAATTGCCTTATTAAACTCTGAGATTACAATGGTATATCATTAGCAAGGATCCATTCCTTCTTCAGATCATAATGTTACCATCCATTGACTCAATATCATGTGCCATCATTCTCCTTGGGTCCCTCTTCTGCATCTTCCACAAGGTGAGTTGGTTTCAATCTAGATCTTTATATTTACACAGAAAAATTACTTGTACTTGCACTGCACATTCTCTTTACAAATATATATCTTATGCATATCTATCTCAACTATACATAGCTTTTTTCCTTCATTCATTGAACTCCTTAGTTTATATCATCAGTGGCACTATCACATCAAGGATGGCATGTTACAACATGGGATGAAATGATGGCACTTGGGCTTAATAAAACTTGGAACCGTATACATGCTCTAACTGGCAAAGCGGTAGGTCGTAAGTGGTTTTATATTGTAAAGTTAAATCCAAATAGGTCTTTTGCTCGGTTGAAAGTCAAACTGGTTACTAAAGGCTACTCTCATACTTATAGCAGACAATCAGGAGACATTCTCTTTGGTCACGAAAATGATCTCTGTCTATTGATCTCTGTCTATTGGTCTCCTTGGCTGCCACTTATCATTGAGATTTATATGAGTTGGATGTGAAGAATGCATTTCCCAACGGATTTCTTAGAGAGAGAGTATACATGGAGTAATCATCGGGCTTTGTTGCTCAAATGAAACTAGAAAGTGTGCAAGTTGAAGACTTGAGCAATCACGGAGGGCTTGATTTGGGTGATTCACATACTTTATAAGGTGTTTTGGCTTCCAGCAAAAGCAATTTCAGGATGATCACTCAATTTTCCATCATGCCAATCAGGGTAGAAGGATTCATCTGGTGGTGTATGCTGAAGATATAATAATTACTGAGGATGATGTATCTGATATTCAGGAATTAAAATCGTTCATTCAGAAAAAAATTTTGACGAATGTCCTTAAACCTTAAATATATTTCCTTGGTATGGAGGTGGCACGTTCAAGAAAAGACATCTATTGGCATCTTTGTCTCAACATAAGTATCTCTTCCTGACTCAAAAACTACACATTCAAATACCGTGATACAGATTTTGAGAAATCTAAAAAGTGCATCAGGTAGAGATCTTCTTGTTAGATGTATATGTATATACCCCTTTTGTATAGGGTCTTTTGTGCTTATTTACCATTGCATGTACTCTATATATATCGGGCTATTGCCCTTGGAATAAGATAAGAGAGTTTATTCCTAACATGGTATCAAAGCTAGGTTTAACCTAAACCCTAGCCGTCTTTTTGCTCTCTCCGCCGCCGCGTCTCCCGAAGCTTTCGCGCCGTCGCCTGCCGCTGCCGTCGGCCGCATCTCCCGAAGCCTTCGCGCCGCCGCATCTCCGTGCCGCGCCTCCTGCTTCTGCCGTCGGCCGCGCCATCTCCCGCACCGCGCCACGGCCGCCGCATCTCCCGTCGGCCGCATCTCCCACGGTCAGCGCCGCGGCCGCCGCATCAGCCGCCGCATCAAAAATCTCCCGCGGCCGCCGCATCTCCCTCGCCGCGCCGCGCCGTCGCATCTCCCTCGCCGCATCTGCCGCTGCCGTCGGCCGCATCTCCCGCGCCGCTTCTCCCGAAGCCGCGAGTCGCGCCGCCGCGTCTCCCGAAGCCTTCGCGCCGCCGCGAGTCGCGCCGCCGCTTCTCACCGGCAATCTAGCCTCCGCCTCCTACGGATCTACCTCTTCATATGGCGTCTCCTACGGATCTACCTCTTCATCATCATCATGTTGCTATCCCTCAGTGTTCGTTGATTTTTGATGGCCTTAATTATAAGGAGTGGATACCGCACATTCGTCTCCATATGCGCGGTCAGCGCCTTTGGGACCTTCTCACCGGCGATCGTCCTTGCCCACCGCGACCGGTGCTTCCCAGCGAGACACCACTCCCCCCACTGCTGATGACACCGCCAAGAAGGCGGCAACCGATGCGTATGCGACTGCTGTTGCTGCTTATTCCTCTCAGGATGTTCTCTATCGGCGGTGGTGTGATGACGATGCTCGTGCCGCCAACATCCTCATCGCTAGCATTGATGTGTCCCTGACTGGCGACATTGTGAGTTTGGCGACGTCTCAGCTGATGTGAGATCATCTTCGCTCTCACTATGAGCCTACCGGTGACTCCCTCTACCTTGCTGTCGTCAGACAGGAGCACGCTCTTCAGCAGGGTGATGCCACGGTCGATGAGTTCTATGCACAGATATCTGCTATCTGGCGTCAGCTCGACTCTTTGAGACCAGCGATCTGTCGTATCTGCCAGTGTTGTCAGCATCAGCACTCCCACTTGCAGCTTCGTCGGGTCTATGACTTTTTGACCCGACTTCGGCCTGAGTTCGAGCAGATACGTGCCCAGCTGCTTGCCCGTCACCCACGAGTGACGTTCTTGGAGGTTCTTGCTGCTATTCGTACTGAGGAGACTCGTCTTCGTACTGTTGGTCTTGTGGCACCTTCTGCTTCTGTTTTGGCGACCCGTGCTCCTGCTTCTTCTGCTCCTATCACACCAGATCTGCCTTCTGCTACAGCACCCGTGCGAGGTGACACCAGACGCTGCACCTACTGCCACCGAGACAGACATGTGGAGGCGCAGTGTCACAAGAAGCGGAGGGATCAGGTTGCTGCCAAGAAGGAGACTGACACTGGGGGTTTCACCTCTCTGAGGAGCACTACCCCATCTGATACTGAGCAGGAGCTTCTCACGTTATTTCGTCGGATGTCTACTTCTGGGGCATCAGGCTCTGCTTCTTCTGCCAGTCAGCCTCCAGGTACTGCGACACCATCTTCCACCACCTCAGGTACCTCTCCTTGGATCCTTGACTCTGGTGCTTCATTTCATATGACTTCTGACTCTACCACTTTACATTCCATTAGTACTCCCTCCAGCCCTGTCACAGTTCTCACTGCAGATGGCACCCCACTTTCAGTTACAGGGCTAGGCACACTTTCTAATCCCACTTTTCATGTCCCTGCTGTGTCCCTCGTTCCAAAACTCCCCATGCAGCTTATGTCGGCAGGCCAACTTACTGATCATGGCTGTCGTGTTATTCTTGATTCTGACTCTTGTTCTATCCAGGATCGTCGCACGTGCACTCTAGTTGGTTCTGGCCCCCACAGGCGTGATTCTCCGCGTCTTTGGGAGCTTGACTGGCTTCATCTTCCTTCCGCTGCCTCTACCAGTCCTCCCATCACCACTATTGCCTCCGCCTCTGCTGCATCCTCTACCGGTTCGTTTGCCCAGTGGCATCATCGCGTAGGACATCTCTGTGGTTCGCGTCTTTCTTCTTTGGTTCGTAGAGGTTTATTAGGGTCTGTCTCTGGTGATATGTCTTTAGACTGTATGGGCTGTAAACTTGGCAAACAGTTACAGCTACCTTATCCTACTAGTGAGTCTGTCTCTCAGAGTCCTTTTGATCTTGTTCACTCAGATGTATGGGGTCCGGCCCCCTTCGTTTCGAAAGGGGGTCATCGCTACTATATTATATTTATAGATGATTTTTCTCGCTACACTTGGATATACTTTATGTCCTCTCGTACTGAGGTTTTGTCTATTTATAAATCTTTTGCTAGCATGATCCGTACACAGTATAACACTCCCATTCGGATTCTTCGTGCTGACTCTGCTGGAGAATACTTATCTCGGCACCTTCGTGCCTTTCTTGATACCCAGGGCACTCTCTCACAGTTTTCCTGTCCTGGTGCTCATGCCCAGAATGGCGTTGCTGAGCGCAAGCATCGTCATTTACTTGAGACTGCTCGTGCCCTTATGATTGCTTCCTCTGTTCCCCCTCAGTTTTGGGCTGAGGCTGTATCTACTGCTACATATCTCAGCAACATGCAACCATCCTCTCCTCTTCAGGGTGCGATTCCACTTGAGCGCCTTCCTACACCATCTCCAGATCTACCGTCTTATCCTGAGCTTCGTCTTTTTGGTTGTGTCTGCTATGTCTTATTGGCCCCTCGTGAGCGTACCAAGTTGACAGCCCAGTCTGCTGAGTGTGTCTTTCTTGGATATAGTGCTGTGCACAAGGGATATCGGTGTTGGGATCCTGTAGCTCGACGGATGCGGATTTCTCGTGATGTGACTTTTGATGAGTCTCGTCCCTTCTTCCCTCGTCATTCTTCATCTTCCAGTCCGGCTTCTATTGTTGAGCCTCTTTTGTTTCTCATTTTTCCTGATAGTCCACTATCCACCATTCCACCACCCATACCCCCATCACCTGTGCCCTCAGCTCCACCACCAGTGCCCCCTGTGCCTCCGGTCACCTCTGCACCTACCCCAGGACATGTTTCTCCCTTTCCTCTTCACTACACTCGTCGTCAGCGAGTCGAGGATCCTCCTGCAGTGCCTTCTCATGAGCTGCCCTCCATCACCAGTGACCCTCTTGAGTTGCCCTCTTCCTCCAGTGACCCTCCTCGTTACCACCTTCGTGCTCGTGAGTCACTACGCCCTCCTGATCGGTTTACTTCTCTGGGTGCTATTCTTGCCGAGCCGACCTCTTATCGGGATGCCGCTGCTCACCAGGAGTGGCAGCATGCTATGGCAGAGGAGATTGCTGCGCTTGAGCGTACTGATACGTGGGATCTTGTACCCCTGCCTGCCCGTGTTCGTCCTATCACGTGCAAGTGGGTTTACAAGGTCCAGACCAGATCTGATGGTACTCTGGAGCGCTACAAGGCTCGTCTTGTAGCGCGCGGTTTTCAGCAGGAGCATGTGATAGATTTTGAGGAGACATTTGCTCCTGTTGCTCATATGACTACTGTTCGCAGTCTTATTGCTGTTGCTGCTGTTCGTTCATGGCCTATTTCCCAGCTTGATGTCAAGAATGCTTTTCTCAATGGCGTTCTTGATGAGGAGGTTTATATGCGACCATCACCTGGTTATTCTGTCCCCGAGGGCATGGTTTGTCGCCTTCTTCACTCTCTATATGGTCTTCGGCAGGCTCCACGTGCTTGGTTTCAGCGGTTCTCTTCTGTCGTCACTGCTGCTGGTTTTATTGCGAGTGATCATGATCCTGCTCTTTTTGTTCATACTTCATCTCGTGGTCGGACGCTTCTCCTTTTGTATGTGGATGATATGATTATCACTGGAGATGATCCTCAGTATATTGCTTTTGTGAAAGCGCGACTGAGCGAGCAGTTCCTTATGACGGATCTTGGCCCTCTTCGTTACTTTCTGGGGATTGAGTTTTCCTCCACACCTGATGGCTTCTATCTCTCTCATGAGAAGTATATTCAGGATCTTCTTAATCGGGCTTCTCTTGTTGATCAGCGTACCGCTGATACACCGATGAAGCTGAATGTACATCTTCGCTCTACTGACGGTGAGCCTCTTCTGGACCCCACTCGTTATCGCCATTTTGTTGGCAGTCTGGTCTATCTTGGGATCACTCGACCGGATATTTCATATTCCGTGCACATCTTGAGCCAGTTTGTTTCTGCACCTACTCAGCTCTACTACAGCCACCTTCTTCGTGTCCTGCGTTACCTGCGCATGACCAGCCACCGTCGATTATTCTTTCCACGCTCTGGTCCTTTACAGCTCCATGCTTACTCTGATGCGACTTGGGCCAATGATCCTTCTGATCGTCGGTCTCTATCTGCCTATTGCGTCTTCCTGGGTGGCTCTCTCATCACTTGGAAGACCAAGAAGCAGCAGGCGGTTTCTCGATCGAGTGCTGAGGCTGAGTTGCGTGCTATGGCCTTGTTGACAGCAGAGATTATTTGGCTACGTTGGTTACTTGAGGATTTTGGCGTCTCTATTTCCACACCTACTCCTTTGTTGTCTGACAGTACATGTGCCATCAGTATTGCTCGTGACCCGGTGAAGCATGAGCTCACCAAGCACATTGGTGTGGACGCCTCTTTTACGCGTTCACAGGTACGTGATAAGGTTATTGTTCTACAGTATGTGCCTTCTGAGTATCAGCTCGCGGATTTCTTCACAAAGGCCCAGACTAGAGCACAACACAGTTTTTATCTTTCCAAACTCAGTGTTGTTGATCCACCATGAGTTTGAGGGGGGGTGTTAGATGTATATGTATATACCCCTTTTGTATAGGGTCTTTTGTGCTTATTTACCATTGCATGTACTCTATATATATCGGGCTATTGCCCTTGGAATAAGATAAGAGAGTTTATTCCTAACACTTCTATACTCGGATTATAACCATTGCAGGATTATAGCTTTCTCAAATGCAAATTAGATTGGTTTTCATTTTGATTTACAATTGCCAACTAGAGAAAATTTAGTTTCTTGAAACAATAAGAAACAACCAATTATTTCTTGGTGTAGTACTGAGTTCGAACACAGAACCTTGACTAACACCACTTGTAAGTTGGTATAGATTAAGTATCTACTTCTTACGCGAGGATTTACAACATCGACAACTATAAGGCTGTATTGTAATAACAAAACAGCCATATACATCGCTAACAACCTTGTCTTTCGTGAGAGAACAAACATATAAAAATCAATTACCATATGTGAGGTACCACTGTGACAAGAAGGTGCCAGTGACGAAGCATGTTAGTAATGCGAATCAGCTAGCAGATATACTTACAAATCTTTTGGGGAAAAAAGCATTGACTACCTTAGAAATAAGCTGGAAAAGCTGGGCATCTGTAATATATATGCTCTAGCTTGTGACGAATTGTAAATATTTAGTGTGTTGGAGGATTTTGAACAAAAGTGACAACAATCTAAAATGATTGGGGATAGATTTAGGGAAGAAAATAGGGTATATTTGATAACTTGTGGAACTACAATGTTTTGGCCTCAATTCGAGAGGAATGACACTCTTCCAATTAAACTAAGGCTAATCTAATCTAATAATTATAATTCCTCCACAATATTCTTCATAATCTCATCCTCCTCTTCCCCTATAAATCCTTCTAATAAGCCATCTCCTCCAAAATTACAAAATTGTCATCCATAGGGTTTCTAGCCTGAAATTACAAATTTTCCACTAGAGCCGTCGCCCAAAAATTACAAAACTGCCAAACCGCATTATGAAACTGTCACTAACCGAAATTACAAAACTGCCAAAGGTATACACCATCATATCATTACTCCCCTTCCAATGAGATACCTTGTTCTCATGGTGAAATTCTAAAATCCATAGAAAGCACTACTCCAAATGAGGGTGCTCGTCCCCTCCTACCTCTTCCTCCTCAACTAATACGTCCTCGCCTACATCATCTCTGACCGTCAAAACCTGGAGGGCGCGAACCCGACAACGATGTCCCGGGCCAAATTTCTCATCACAACGAAAGCATAGTATCTTTATGTGCTTATTTTGTATCTATATCTCGATGAGACACATGAACTTGTTGTCAGGTCGGATCGCGTTGTTCTTGTCCTCTGTTGCATGTCCCCTACGGGCTGGCTGTACCTTCATCACGGCACTGGTATGTGAAGTGAACCTGCTCAATACTACCTTGGCATCTCTCTCCATAGTGTTTCCTTAGCCATCTGGACCAGCTCCATTGTCTCTCCCAGACCCCTCGGTCTCATCAGGCATAGCTTGGCTCGGATGCTCGCCTTGAACCCCTTCATAATGTTCCCTTCTAGAACCGCATCAGACATTCCTCTCACTCAGCCCGAAAGTAATTCAAACATTTTCCTTGTATTTCCAGACGATCCCCTCTTCTTGAGTGCAAGGAGCTGTTTGTATAGATCACCGCCTTGGGTATCACGAAAACGGTCCAATATACAGTCCTTGAACTTCTCCCACGAGCACATGGGATGTCTCTGCTTCCTCTACTGGAGCCAATCCAACGCCTTTCCTTCCAAAAATAGGCACCCAACCATCGGCTTTTCCTCCTCTGTCAAACGGTTCAATGTGAAGTACCTCTCTGCACGATATACCCATCCATGAGGGTCATCTCCCTCAAAAATTGGCATCTTTAGTTTTCAGATTTTTGAATCAACGCCAAAGTGCCCATGCTCAACTCACATCATGGTTGTCCGTAGTGAAATTGTGTTGATATGTGTTTCAATTTGGAGCTGTGAGACCTTATAAACTTCCATTAGACATCTCTTTATCGTGCCATCATTTTCCCATCCGTCTTCAAAATATTATGGGACTCTGCCACCTTCATCGATGCCCCCAAAAACCTCCACTATCGTCGCCAATGCCCCCAAAGAGGAGTATGCCTCGGCCCCCTGGGGTTTGATCTCGTCACCCCAGGGGACCGAGCCCCTCCTGTTTCTATCCCAGAGGCAGTGGGGCCACTGGCGATGGTCCCATGGCCCTTAGGGCCCTTGGTCTTCAACCCAGGTGCCGCGGGACTCCTGGTGATAATCCCAGCAGCCGTTGCCCCCTAGGGTTGGCCGAGGGCCCCGGCGACCCCTCGATATCCCTCAATCACCCCTCCCCTACAGATTTGGGACGTGTTATCGCCCTACGCGCGAGCTTACCACACGCCACCATTTGGTTGGATCTCATCTTCAAAGGCAATGACTTTTCCCTTACTCTTGTCCAAAGACTTCACCTTTTGCTTCTGATATTCGTCGTTGACTTCTTCGTTGACCAGATCCACCTTCGAAGTCACTACCTTAGGAGGGGGAAGCTATTTGTCTCCAATATTTGTTTCAACGTGGATTCCATCTTCGAAAATCTTTCCTCAAACTTTTCCTCCATCGACGAAAATCTTTTCTCAAACTTTTCCTCCATCGCTGAATGTCGTTCCTCCATCATTCGATGTTGTTCCTTGAGCTCCATCATTCAATGTTGTTCCTCGAGGACCTCCCCCTCGATTTCCAATTTCTCCTCCAAAGCATCAACTTTTCATGTCGCCATTAGGATCGACTGCTCTTATGACACTTTGATAGGATTGGGGATATATTTGCGGGGGGATATGGTAAAATAGGATTTTTATTTGATAACTCGTGAAACTATAATGGTTTGGCCTCAATTTGAGAGAAAGGTCACTCTCCCAATTAAACTAGGACTAATCTAATCTAATGTAACTATAATAACTATAATTCTTCCACAATATTCTTTATAATCCCTTCCTTTTTCCCCTTACTTATAATACAATCCTTCTAATGAGCCACCACCCAAAATTACAGAACTGCCGTCCCTAAGGTTTCTGCCCTGAAATTACAAATATGCCACTAGAGCCGCCCAGCAATTACGAAACTACCAATCCGCCCAGAAATTACGAAACTACCAATCCGCCCAGAAATTACGAAACGCCAATGGCCTGTAAATACGAAACTGTCATTGGCTGAAATTACAAAACTACCACTGGTTTACGTGATCATATCACAATCCTCCAATAGGTAGAGAAGTTAAGACTCGCAAACCTTTTCTCTGCAATAACCCACTCTGATTTTATCACCGACAAATCCAAAACCCCATTACACATTCAGTCAGAGAAGGGAGAAAAGAAAGAAAAACTGAACAAGCCCTCTTCCCTCCCCATCAATTCAAAGACTACCAACTGAATGGTATGATGTTTTCATCTAATAATGTTCATGCAAAGATGACATTAATATTAGAAGAAAATATTTCAAAATTTCCTTTTTTTTCAAAAAAGAATCCTCTGAGAACATCGGAAGGGTACATAAGCAATATCCATATAGCCGTGCGGATAAAATAGGAGTGTATTAACATAATGAGGTAAATGGTAAACTAAAAAGTAAGAAGACCTGGCAGATCTTTCTTTAGGATGCCCCATTCTTGCTGCACTTTCTTCAACCAACATCTTCGGACCTGAGGGTGTAAAAGAAAGTTACAGCTACTAAAACAAATAGACTACTTGGAATAGCTTCAGTTTGAAAGGGAAAAAGTCAACAGCCCCTTTACCTGGCAAGGTAATCCTTTGTCAGTATTATTCACAAAATGATGGTCAGAATAATCAACAACAACATCAAATTGCTTGAACATTCCAGGTATTTCGTTGCTTGATGAAAGTGTCACATTTTCTTTGAGTTCAGCTTGTTCTGCATGCTCCTTCAAGCTTTGTAATTCTGTATCATTGCCATCCAGATGTCCTTCTTCAGACTTTATAATCTGCAACTTGGGAACAGATTTCCACTGAAGAAAAATAAAATTAGTCATGCCTACCAAAGTTGTTGCTCCTAATTGAATTTCAATTCTACAGTAACAGAGAAATTAGCTAACTTACAAAGCCTGACAGAGAAGTGGAAACGCCAGGGCCAAACACAGATGAGGCAATAGACTTGAAGAACACAATAGATGCACAAGGAAATAAAAGAGAGCTTATACCCCACATATCTGTCTCATAAGCTTCAGCGGAATTATTTACGACCTTGAAAATTGACAAATACTCAGTACATTTCATTAAAACTATCTGGAGAAACATGCACAAAGAAGCTGAAGGTTTTTTATTTCTTTTTATCGGTCTTTTTTTTTGTTTGGGGGGGGGGGGGGGGGGGGGGGGGCGTTGGGGTTGAATGCATCACGACATGATGTGGAAGATATGTGAGTGGAGGGAAATGATTGAAATATGATGTTTTCACCTTTTCTTTGTCAAGGCAAAATTTTCTCTCCTGATCAGCCATCTCCTTCCTCAGATTTTCCGGAGCAGATTCCTCAGTAACTGCCGGAATTGAAGCAGGCCTCCCAACCATATCTAACCCAAATATTTCAGAAGGCTGAACCTGAGACAGTTGGTAACAAAGTCAGACAGAATACTTTGTCTCCCCATGACTTAAGTATCTTCTGCAATACATACACACTAATAAAGGTACGGCTATCAGGTCTGTGGATGATGTATTAGAGTGGCGTATGTAGATGCAAGCAAAACTTGCAAGTGAGTCTGGTCATGCCAAATCTTAGATACACAACTTTGAAATCACAACATTCAAAAATAAAAGGACAAAACTTGATCAGAAATGAAGAAAAACGAAAACACATGCAGGCATGCATGGTGCTTCTCAACATGGTAGCCATTGATCATACAGATGAGTGCCTCTGTCCAAAGAATGAGCAAGTGTCCCTTCCACATCAAAATTTTTAGAAATACCAAACACAGGGTTTTAAGTCTAATTGTTTTCTATACAGTCTCACATCATTGCTTATCCAAACATTGGGTAATGGCATACTCTCAGAAATTCTTTGATGCCCAGAAGCATGGACACGGACATAGGACATCTACTTGATAAAAAAGTTCTCCAAGTAGTAGGATCTAACAACATGACATTACAATACATGTAAATAATAGAGATTATAGAGAGTGGATATATACCAGACTTTAGTTTCAGTATCAGTTGTGTTGAAAGCCTCAGACAATATGCATTGAAAGCCTCGGACGATATGCATTAAAACAGAGGTTTAGTTTCAGTATCAGTTGTGTTTAAAGCCTCAGACGATGCATTGTACATGTTACATTAGCTTTATCAGACTTTAAGTACATGTTACATTGTACATGTACATGTTGCATTGTACATACCAGACTTTAAGTACATGTTACATTAGCTTTACATAATTTTTAGTTCCAAGTTTATCTTCTTTTTCAATAAGTAATTCATTATCTATAGATCAGCTATATCATCTAGGACACATTTTTCTTTTTACATATCATCTTCATGAATTATATAAATCAATCACTTCAGCTTCACTTTGTGTTTACTTAAAAGTTTAATATGTCTTAACCTCATATTAGTTCAAATAGTCTAATTAACACATGATAGAAGATGAAAATTATGGCGGAAAAAATAGGGAAGAAGAACATTAAGGATTTGATAAATTTTTAGGCCTCGCACCCCAAGATCCGATGATCTTCAACTCATGCCTCACATTAAGAGATTTTTCGGAACTCACGCTTAAACAACCAAGCCCACTCTCGTACGTCAATGCAAAAGATCTCATTTTTTATAAACACAAAGTTTCATCAAACATTTCAAATTCTCTTCAATTCTCTTGAAAATAAAATTAGTTTGTGACATTTAAATAAATTAATAACCTGATTTTTAAAAATTACATCCAATATAGGACTAAAATACAAAAATAACTAAACGACTCAATATTAACTAAATGACTAAAATAGACTCAAACTCTTACAGAACATTAAAATAACCAAAAGATTCAAAAAAACTCAAACCCTATCTTAAATAAAACCTAAAAAACTGAAATATTAAAACACTAATTTGAATCCAATTTTAAATTGGATCACCATCACTACTGATAATATGCTTCATAAATCTTGAAAGATTTCCATTGGTGCAAACAAAGATGTGCGTGTTTTCCTATCTACTACTAGTTCAGTCCCAAATTGGTTATTTGTATTGGTATCAACCAATATTTCAAAACTTGAGGTTTATTGTTAAATGAGATTTTCCTTAACTGTTATATGAAAAAAAGATAAAATTTTAAAATCTTGGTAACTTAGAAAAAGGAATCTACTCTTATATGGGTGGCTGTTGTTAGTTAAATTGGCGGTATCAGCAAAATTCGGATGAATTGTATTAGCATGCTTGAAATCCATTGTATTTGCATGCTTGAAATTTTAAAATCTTGGTAATTTAGAAAAAGAATCTACTCTTATATGGGTGGCTGTTGTTAGTTAAATTGGCGGTATCAGCAAAACTCGGATGAATTGTATTAGCATGCTTGAAATCCATTATGATTCAGGTGACACATCAAGGTGACACGTCAGAATCGGCAGCCTAGATTTCAATACATAAAACATTCTGCAAACATGTAGAGCTTCCCGATCCAACAGGTTTAAGGAAATACTTCACTGGAAGCATTGTGCAAAATTTCATTATTAAAGCAACAGCTTTCATGGTCCTCACACGTCGAAAGCTCTATCTTTAATTTTCTATACATTTGTGCATAATATAATTCTAATTTTTAAGCTTGGCTCTAAAGTTAAAACAGATTGATATGATTTTTTTAGGTTTTTGCCATAGAAAGTAAGGGTTTTGGAAGATAGGTGGGATTTTTAGGATTTTGATGAAAAGAATGTGAATATTGGGTGATTTGTAGTTTTAGGGTTATTTTTGCAATTTTGTATTTTCAGCTTATTATTTGTATGGGACAATGGGATTAGAGAGGGGGGTCAAATATTGAGTAAAAACTTGTTTGAGGTTGAGATTATCCCTCTTTTGTTGGAGTGTGCATCCCCCTATAGAATCGGCGGCTTGGAAGAGAGAGTTCCTCTAGAAAGAACTCAAATCTATTTTGTATCTCTTTTATTCGCAGTTATTGTGAACTCCACATCTCTTCCGTTGCCGCCGGTGGGCTCTTTTGCTCTTGTCAACGGTCGTTCTTGGTCATTGATGCAGATTTCAGAAGAATTGAGTGGTTGAAGAAGAAAGAAATCAAGAATACGAGAAGAAGACGGAACGGAAGAAGACAGAACGGAATTTTGGGGAAGAAGAACTCAAGTAGAGCTTTGTATTAAAATTGCAGATAATTGAAATTCTTTCAGCCCAATTGTTTTTATACAATTCCTGACAGTAATTGATTTAACAAATTCTAACAAACTCTAACTGATCAACAGATATTCAACAGAATTTCAGTTGGAGCTTCAACCGAATTTCCTCGACTAACAAACGGTCGAAGCAATCGACCGTTGGTGATTTAAACTAAGCTCGTCCTGTCTTTGGACGGCTGAGATTGCATCACTTAAAGGAATCCGACGGACACGACTTAATCAAGCACCGAGATCGCACAATCCATGTAATTCCAACGCATACGTATCTGTTCCCAGTGCCCTTCTTCATCTAAGCTGGGAATCAAGGCGGAGCAGCAGCTTGAGTGACCTCCGGTCGGCAATCATCCCCCAGGCCGTCCACAGTTATCTTCAATAATAATCCAAGCTTTCCCCCAAATCTCTCTTTCTAAGCCCAAAAATCCCATATTTCCACTAAAAATCCCATCTTTCTACTAAAAATATCACATTTCTACCAAAACCCTAACTTTTTACATCAAAACCCTTGAAAAATCCTATCACAGATGTAGCACAAGAAAGACCAGCATTCAACCCAAAATTTCACCAAATCAGATGAGGTGTATAGGTTAAATTCCAACATATTTAAAGCTAAGAAAAGTGCCAGTTTAGATATAACAAGCACAAGGAGCTTAGACAATATGCTGGAACAATGAATGTAGCATACCTTTGATAATAGACCAGTAGCCCACTTCACTTCAATACATTCATCTTTAAAACCAATGATATTTCCTATATATGATAGATAAATAGTGGAATCCACAGCATGATCCTGATTATTGTGCTCCTTTTTCTTTGATAAACAGTTGGAGCCATCCCATGCTTCTTTGATGGACTGGTCATGCCCTTGATTCAACTCACTAATGCGAACGGCTTGAGGAATATCTTTCAACTTTTCATAATGTGGTAAAGCTCTAAACACAATATCGCCAATAGAGTATGCGAAATCTGGGTGCTCAATCAGTTCATATGCACTTACCATCTCCTCATTGGCATCACCTCCAGGGACTTTCCAGTTCACTTTCACTGTTCGATCATGTGCATCTACACTTTTAACAACGCCAAACCTTGGGTCACTTGATGCATCTATATCTTCTGATGCAACCTTCTCCAACACAAACTGCCCTGACCAAAAGTCATGATCACCAATGCTATTTACAGGAAGCAAGGTTTGTGAATCCAAACTGACTGAATAGCTGCCATTTTGCCACAGGACATCAACCTTAGTTTTTGTCCTCGTAATAACATGCATCTGTTTCCAATACCGATCTTCCATTCCTAATTTTTGCATTGCGGTAGTCCCTTCAACGGAAATACATGGTGAGCAATAATTTTTGCTTGTCATCTGCAGATTACTGAAGTATTCGGAAGGAAGAGTACACAAATCACCAAGTTGCCAGTTAGCATATGGGAAACATGACAACAATGTTAGGTTCTTCGGATTCTGGAGGCGAGGAGGTGGCGGAATGGTAGCACAGCTCATCGACAGGGAAGCAATCCAGTTCACATGCACCAATCCTACTTCCACATTGCAAACAGTACCTTCATTTTGAGCAGTGTTCACAGAGCCACATAACCACCGCACAGATTTGTAACTGTTAGGATGCTTAATCCTTACTCTCTGGCCTGGATAATAAGGATAAGGCGCATCTTCAAATAATAGAGGAGAAATTGGCATCAGAATTTCAGAGTCCCCTGCCATTATTTCGCATTTGGCCCCGTCATGGAACACCACGGTAATTGCATCATGCACCCTTTCCACTCTCCCAATCCATGGTCCATGAACTACGTGGTCGCCAGAAGCAATGGACCGAATTTTTTGAAGCTTCTTACTGTTCACATCCTTGATCAAATCCCCTAAACGAGTCTCCAAGTCTACAACAATATCAACATCCATAACCCGTCCGAGAGGTCCAGATGGGTCTGTGATGGAGCTGACGATATCACCATGCACAAACCCTCTTTCATATGCAAGAAAATCATCGATCTTCTCAATGCTCAAATCAAGACTAGATAGGATGCTCTGAGCATTCCCACTGTATGTAGACTCGCTATCCTGGTCCTCACTATCACTCGTTTCTGTATAATTATCAGAATCAGACTCATCACTACTGAGCACACTCATGACTTAAAATGCCTGTGAGGAGCAATGTCTGTTAGTAACACAAATAGCTGCAATAATAAGCCACCAGTCAGCTTAGTTATACACCGAACAATGAACAGCTGCAATAACTTGCCTTGTTAGAGTCAAAAAGGGACAGGCTGGATGTTAACAGTGTAACTTTGCGTTGAGAAACCAGTCAATCTTCAAAATTCAAGGC